>JAWLRI010000002.1:4951104-4968471 GCA_034781795.1 Crypturellus tataupa
CGCGCCCGCCGGCCGGCAGCAGCACTGCGCGCAAGTGAGGACGCGGCGGCTCATGAAGGAGCTGCAGGACATCGCCCGCCTCAGCGACCGCTTCATCTCCGTGGAGCTGGTGGACGAGAGCCTCTTCGACTGGAACGTGAAGCTGCACCAGGTGGACAAGGACTCGGTGCTGTGGCAGGACATGAAGGAGACCAACACGGAGTACATCCTGCTCAACCTCACCTTCCCCGACAACTTCCCCTTCTCGCCGCCCTTCATGCGGGTGCTGAGCCCGCGCCTGGAGAACGGCTACGTGCTGGACGGCGGGGCCATCTGCATGGAGCTGCTCACGCCGCGCGGCTGGTCCAGCGCCTACACGGTGGAGGCCGTCATGAGGCAGTTTGCAGCCAGCCTGGTCAAGGGGCAGGTAGGGGGGCCGTGGGATGGAGCCATCCGTGCCTGCGTGTGGGATGGAGCCATCCGTGCGCGCGCGCGGGTGTGTGTGTCTCATGGAGGGGCACAAGGAAGGGTGGCTGGCCAAGGCCCTCAGTGGCCAACCTTGGCCGTACCGGGGTGAGATCTCTCCCGGAGCTCCGGGTGTCATCGGTGGGAAGGAGATAGGGATATGCGTGTAGGGACGTGCATGTGGTGCTCGCTGGGCATCCCTCTCGGGTAGTGCGGCAGAAGTGGGAGGCAGCTCGGAGGAGTGAGGAGCAAGCGCCTCCGTGGCATCCTCCTTTTGTCCCTGAGGCTTTGGTTGGCTTTGGGGCTGCAGGGCTCTGCCTCCTGCTCTGCTGAGCCAGGCTGGCCAGTGCCCCTGCCAGCGGCGAAGGAGGCAGCACCAGGGCCGCGGCTCCGGCTCTTTGTTCGGAGCCCCGCGCTCCTCCGAATCCTGCCGGCAGCGAAGGGGGGACCCCGGCACCCGCGTGCAGCTCCGCACAAAGGACCGGGCCAGGGGCGCCCCGCGCTTCTCGCCGCAGCTGCTGGCAAAGTTGGGCCCCTTTAAAAACCTCACAGCCCGCAAGGAGCAAATAAATGAGGATGATACCTGCCTCGCTTGCAGCAGTCAGGAATTCCTGCCAGGCCGGCTTTCTGGAGCCATCTCTCAATTCCCTCAGCAAAGAATGTCAAATGACAGGCTTGTTTTCTCCCTGATAAACACATTGGTATTTTATGCATTTCTTTTTCCTCTCCTGCAAATTACTCTTTTTTTTCTTTCCCTCCTGCAGCATATGCTTAGAACAGAAGTGTTTCATAGGGTGCTATAAGTAACTGGGTAAATATTTCAGCTGAAGCCTGCAGCCTGCCCTTCTTTTCTGGGCATTATCGCAGCAATGTGCACATGGCCACGGCAGGCTGCCGTTCTGCTTCGCTTCGTGGATGCCCTTGAACTAGATGGTCACAACACACGCACGGCCCCATGTCTGTCTGCAAAAGATGCAAAATAGCTTCTTCAGCCTTTATCTGAGAAAGAGTAAAATAATACTTTATTTTCTTATTTGACTAAAAAATAAGATTACTCCTCTTGGCCTCCGTGGAACTGCTTGCCTGAGCAGAAGTAAAGATTCAGTTTTTCTGATACAAAATATTTATTTTGATTATTTAATGGACTCTTTCATAAATGGCTTTTCCTCCTTTTTTGTCTCTGTTTGATTCAGGCTGACTGCCCCCTTTTTTAACCAGATAATATTTTTTTTCTGCACTTCATCTGAAGAGGTCAGCTTCCCTATGCTAGGTCACCTTGGGATATAAAAAACATCTACCAAAAAAATAAAGGGCCTTAATTTACCTTCAACCCAAGTTATATTAAAGTTTTGTAGCTAGTAGTTTCAGTATTTCTTAATCCATCTCTTTTATAACAAACAATACTTCTTATTATTTTAAACAGGATTTAGAAGGATGATGCTAAATTCTCACCATTTTTAACAACTGAATCTCTTTCTGCAGTACTGAATATAAAAAGATGAAAGGGTTAACTGAGAAGGATTCAGTAAAAAAACACATTAAATTACCTGATTAATAATAAATACAAAGTTACGCATTATATAACCTGATATTTTTCTTTCCTAAACCACTGAGGAGATTTCTAGAAAGTAATAATAATTTCTGGTAACAAAGGATGTTTATGTGTGCATAATTAATAAGCAGATTTTAGATAAAAGCGTTTCAATAACATCCTTCCAGAAGTCCAAGATGTTAATTATAAAATGAGAATGGACGTGTGCTTGTGGAATAAAACTAAAAATGATGAAAAAAATTACTGCCAGTGAGTGAGTAGTTAAATAGTTACAAAATGCATATTTCAAAGTTTCCTGATGTGCATTCCACTTTAATATGTTAATAGATTATAATGATAAATTTAATTTCTCGGTTACAGACTTGTAGTCCGTGATGGATTGCCACCCTGTAATCATAGCCAGGCTCCCTGTAATGGGAGCCACGTTTCTGTAATCACACTCGGGTTATGTAATCTTGATTCAATTGCATAATGCAGCTCAAAGTGCAACAGACACTCCTGTATCCCCTTTTCATTTTTTATTTCAAAGATTACCTTTATTTTGACTGTAAATCCTGAAAGAAGACAGGGCCACAAAAAAACCCGAAAACATTGCTAATGGAGGTACTGCATTTCCCTGAGCTACAGGGCTGTTTTTTGTAACTCCTCTCGTGCTGTAGACAGTCTCACTGAGTTCAGTGAGTCTTCATGGACAAATGATGATGGCTTATGTGAGGCTAATTTATTTAATTTCTATAAATATTCTGTACCACATATAGTGTGAAATACTAAGTAGGCTTCTTAGCACTCAGAAAGGTTGAAAGATCTCGGTCCCATTGCCACTTTTTCTAAAAATGATGGTGCACGAGCAAATGATGCTGTTAGTCCTTGCTCTGGTGAGAGGCTGTGAAGCTGCTGTAACCAGCGCTGCGCTCATAGGGCATTATAATGCCCTGCAAATATAATATAATGCCCTTGTAAATCCTCATTGGAGGCCCTGCCATAGCCACTTGCAGGAGCTGTCTCCGTATGGAATCAGCCTGGCTCCCATTACAGTCAACGGGAGCCTTTAATGGGATTTGCCTTGCAGAGTATACAGGGAACTGGGCTCTTAGCAGCATTTGCAGGAATTAATTAAAACCTTTAAGATTAAATAAATGTCACCAGTTAGTAGTTTGATGATTTAATGCAAAATCATTGCAGATTGTTGAGCCTGTGACACATACAAAACTGTGCGTCTTTAATATGACAACAGATGTGAGTAGGCAGACCTGAACTTTTCACCAACCGAGAGTTTTGTTACATTAATTTGAATGGTAAACCTAGGGCTGTTGGTTTTGTTCACTGTTTATGATCAAGTCTGTTTCCAAATACTAACTGTAATGTTGCTGTTTAATGGTGGGTTTTAATTTTTTGGAGAAAATTGGTACAACATAGTTTTTGTTGAGCCTAAAGATAACATATGAATCTATATAGCTTATTTTTTTTTTTTTTTTTTTTTTGGACAAAGCAGTCACAAAGCTAATGAAAATAACACTGAAACACGTCTTGGGGAAGCCTATACTCTTGACCTTGACCAATACTCTTGACCGATACTCTTGAAATTCCGATTTTTTTTTTAATGGATTTAATATATTTTTTAAGAGTAAAATAAAAATTTACATAATTCATGTTGACATTTTGCAAGTGAGACATTTGATCCTGGAGCTAGGCTGGTAAGAAAACTGAAGGAAGGAGTGAAAGAAAAGGAGAAATAGCACCTTTCCGCTGCTTTTCAGCACTGTGTTTAATTCACTGCCCTTGTATGTGGGGAAACACAGGTTCAATTTGCAGGAGTGTGCCCTTGGGCCTGTCTGCTGGGAAGTCTGCAGGTAGCGAGGGTGTTTCTCCAAATTCAGCAAGCAAGAAGCCCGTGGTGCAGGTGACCTTGCTCGAGGGATGCCCTCCATCGTGACTGCAGCAGCAGGCTTGTTAGGCTTGAAATTACTTCAAGTTTCTATAGTTTCTCCTGCTTCCTAGCACAAGTTTCATTATGAGGGCTTTTAAAATCTGGAGAAATGTTGGAAATGGAAGAGAGAGTTTCAGGTTGAATGAAACAATTCGGCAGTCCCAAAATATGCTTTTATTTCTGCCTCCCTCCTCTCCCCGAGTTTTAGGGGAGAAAAACATGTTAATTAACAAACAAGTTGGGATTTGTTTGCTTGGTTGGTTCAGCCACTCAGCTGAAAAATCAATTATTCACACAGTTCTAGCCAGTATCTTGGGGGGAATTCTCAGTACATCAAAGGCCTAAAACTGTTTATCTGTCTGAAATCCAGAATCTTATTTTAAAAGCTTGGTTTTGTCCTTAACTCAACCATAGCCTTGGTTTTTAAAAGGCTGACATTGCGCTTGCTTCCTCTTAAGCTTATTGCTAACTGGCTTCCCTCATATTGGGCAAAGACTTGGCCCTGTTGAAGTGGTGATAAAAATAGCTCTTAGCTGCTGTTGGGATAGGATTTTCCCCAAAGAAGCAGGATGATACTAACAAAGTAATTTAAATATCAGTTGTTTGTTGACCTGGAGGCAACTATTTAACATTCTTGTCTAGACAGAACTCCCATATTTATCTGTTTATCTGGGCTCCAGGAATTACATGTTGAGTATCTATTCCTTGTTAGCGGCTTACGTTTAAAATGTTTATTAATAATATGAATTTCACAACAGAGATTTTTAAATTAATCTATTGTTATCGGTTTCCTGATAGCAGTATAATTGTCATGATAATATTAATAACTTTTAATCACTGAATAAAGGAAGCTGGAATAATGCCAGTCATATGATAGCAATGAAAAAGTAGGAGGACCCTTGCGATTATCGTTGAATCATGTACATGATTGAGGACAGCAGCAGGAATGTTCTCTCACTTAAAAGCCTGGCAGATGATACGGGCCCAACTGAGAAGAGAGAGACTTGATCCAGAAGTGGAAGAGGATTTGATGTCGGGAATGATCTGCCTGTAGTTTGGTAGGCATTTAAGAGAAGACAAAGAAGTCATTTGTGGTGATGTAGTAATGGTGGTGATGTGAAATACACATCATGGATTACTCGCCTTTTTAAAGAATATAGCTGTACCTGATAAGGGCCTTAAAAATGATCAGTAGCCATTTTGTCCTGCTTGTTCTCGTAGTGGGTGCTGGGGACAGGCCTGCCAGCCAAAGGTCACTACCAGGTCATTCTGCAGATTGCATAGGGTAGAATGTCCCTTGTTTTCCAGAAAATATGTCCCCTTTCTCTCAGCAAGTAGGATGAGCATAAAAATTCTGTCAGGACATAAAATCCTGAAATAGGAAAGGGAAACTCCTAGCTATGAGTGCTCTCACTCTCATAGGATGCTGTATGAGGATTTAAATTAAAATCAAGACATAATTTCTCATTAAGATTCTACTTCCTGAATTCTAATAAAAAATAGCACTCTATCGTACTTCCATCGCTCACACTGTAATGTTAGAAATACCTCAATACAATCTAGTTTGCCTCAGGAGTTACGTGGCTTAGACAAATATTGGACTACTCTGTCTTTCAATTTTTAAAATACTAGTATCACAGCTGTCTTCTATAGGATTGAAACAACAGAGTGATATAATCACTTTTTTTTTATGAAAAGCAAATACAGAATGTAGCTGTCAGTCATAGTGTAAATGGCTTCCTCTTCATCCCTTCAAACAAAAGTATGAGTGAACTGATAGCAGATGGGACTTATATAGTGTCCAGAAGGTCAGCAGACTGCAGGTCTTTCACATTTATATAGCAGAAATTAATTGCAAATCCACGGGCTTTCACCATGCTCCAGATACTCCATTTGGGGACTGTAGCCATGAATAAATCAGATAATCTCAAAAGCTACAGATATATATATATAGATATATATACAGAGAGTACAGTGTTCCCTAGATTATTTTAACCCATGCTGCCATGTAACGTTTAAAAAACAGTGGCTTGTGTTTTGCTTTTTGTTGAGCAAATTATGCCAGTTACCATCAAAGGAAGGAATGTTGCTGTAGGTCCGTGGTTGAGAAACACATCAACTCCTATGCACAGTTTAGAAGGAGACAAAGAATGAGGCTTTGGAGTTTGTACCCTATGAAAAGATGAAAACTCTGAGCCAAAGAGGTAGCAAGTAACATTACTTACTTAGAGAGGAAAATAAGATGTGTTGGCCTTGTAACGTTTTTTCTTTTACTGCCATTGAGAAATCTCGGGTTTTCAAGCTGAAGCTTAAGAGGGAGCATGTATTTGCTGTGCTGAGATGCCAGGAGTGATGAATGGGCTGGAAGAAACACTGTTCATGTGTACTCTGATATATTATTGTTCTGACTATAGACTGTATTATTATGCAAATATATTCTTCTGAGAGGAATGAAGACACAAGGATTCCAGCTCATTGAAGTAGGAGGTTGCTCTAATTCTTTTAAACAGCAGAGGGAACATAATCTCCATTCTTCATATGCTTCAAAACATAAAAAAGGATATTTTTTGCAGAGATTTTAAAGTACGTTCAGTTATCATCCTTATTGTTAGAGTAGTCATCAATTAAGTTAAATCGCTAAATTGAAACAAACTGCTTCTTTTGAAACATGCTTTTCTAGTCTGTAGAACTAATTCTTCCTTGTAATACTTGGGCGATCCCCTAGTAATAATTGAAGAGAATTGCCTGCTGTGCATCACAACAAAATTGAATTTGCTCAAAAAGAACAGAATTCCTCTTCCCTGAATTGTAAAAGAAGCCCTCATTTTCTTCATCGAAGGTATATTCAAATAGAATTAGTTTCCTAATTTGAGGAAGGTTTACTCGTTTAGCTTCAAGAATATCCAGATTTCCTAGGATCTGCCCAATGCCCAGAGATTCCCATGTGTGGACAGAGCCTTCTAGGTAGAACATTTGTAAATGCACAGTTATTACTTATTTGGTGTCTTTTTGCCAGGCTTGATCCAAGGATGTTCCCCTGAATGGATTTCTTCTATTACAAAGTGGAACATTAGTTTCTTTTCCCAGCTGAACCAATTTGGGCTGTTGAGAAACAGTGAAGATCTCTGCCTCCCTTCATGTATTCAGTTTTTCAGTTTTGATTGTATTATATCCAGTTTCCATTTGACAATTTTTCTTCACCTACAACTATGCAAAAAAAAAAAAAAGGTAAAATTAGGTACAGAGAAGATCTGAGGATGGAAGGACAGTCGGGTGCAATTACTCTGCAGTTAATGAGGGAGAACTTCAGAGGCTGCAATGATTATTCCACCAGAGTAGCTCAAAACATGTATGGAAGTACATGTACAGAGGATCCAGTTATACAACTGGAATACCATTCTTTTGTTGAATTATTGTTATAATTATTATTGAAGTATATCATATTATTGGAGAGCATGCGATGCATGGGGTTGGTCTGACACGTGGTTCAGTCGTGCTCTAAACAGTCACCCCTGAAGTCTGCCAGAAACCTAACTCCAACTAACAGCTGTGGTGCTTGTTCTGAAATAGATCAGGGTGCCAGCCTGACCTGCCCCCTCCCAGTTAAAAGGCAGACTGAGGAGTGGGACATTAATTAAGCCTGTACTCAGCTGTGGGTGACAGATACATGCCCCATGCCTTCCTCCTGCACATGCTGGTTCAGTCAATGAAAAACACCTTTTCTTGCTACTTCGTGGCTTTGTGCATATTGTCAAATCAGACCTTCTCGGTGATTTAGTCCTCTTCGGCACAGGTGCTTCAAAATACGTAGAACTTCTGCATTGACCTCTTGATACTGATACAAATCAGTAACAATACCAAATCTAAGTCCAAAGATGAGAAAAGATGAACCTGAGACAGGAAGAATAAGCTACCTTTATGAAATGGCCTGGAGCTCAAATGCTTTTCATAGTCAGGTTTTATGAGATGAGACATAACCAGATATTTGTCCTGATCTCAGGTTTGTGTTATGAATGGTTACAAAACCCCAGATCCGGTAAGAAGCTTCAGATTTTGCCACTGAATTCAAGTACAACTGCCATGAAGTCAGGAAGGGACACTGTGGGAATAGAGTCCATATGGATCAATATGAAACAAACGTAGTCAGGAAACTGACGCATTAGTACAAATAGCAAAGGAAAAAAAGCACATCAGTTCGTGACCCTAATGCTGCTGAATCCGGTCCCAACTCAGTTCGGTGTTCCCAAAGGTAGCCTGGTTTTGTCATGGAGAAACTTTGGGAAGCGTGGGACAAAGCGATGTTTCTCTCCCTGCTGCGCTCGCCCATTCTTCTTTGCACTGTGACTTCTCTGGCTTTGGAAATGTGGCCTGAGGAATGGGTGGGCTGCTTGGCCTTGGGCTGGCTTGCCTTGGCTGTGGTTTGCAACCGTGACTCTGTTCACTCAGTTACCTGCAGTTTCCCGAGTTGGACCATCTGTGGGCTGACGCCAGAGAGGGGTTGCCGTTCCCAGCCTTTCACCTGGACTACAGCCTACTCCTGGTAAGGGCTGCCCTCCGATTCCCTGGAGACACGGCCTGGGAGGCTCTGCAGAGGACCCACACAGACAGTGACTCGTTATCAGCCAGGGGAGCAGGTGACTTTTTGGTGCCAGAGGAGAGGAACTCTAGCTGAAGCTCCTCGTTAGGCTAATTTAAGCCATATTGTAAGAGCATATCATTAACAGTAGAGGACTTAGAGGCATATTGCAAGAACATCATTGGCTGTCAAAATTCTCCTGTCCTCTTGCCAAAACAACATTCACCCTAGCCTTAAAATGCAGGGAGGACATTTCTTAACCCTCAGCTATATAGAAGTCATGTTGCTGGCTCTATGTTGGCCCCAAGGAGAAGCAAGGGAAAGCAGCACAGCGTTCTGTAGCTGTCAAACAGGGATTAGGGCTGGAGGTGGTCATATTGATTAAGAGCTAATTGCATGAGGACTGCACACAGGCTCGTGAGTGCTAATAATTGCTCAGCTGGAGCTCAGATTTCTTTTCCTAGGCAATGAATAGTCATATTCCCAAAAGGAGCAATTCATAGTATCGGCCAAAGCTGGAACTTGCTGCGTTTCCACTTCTTTCTAGGGATTATTCTTACAAAGGACTTTAAAAAGGCATAGAAATATTGCTTCAGAAAGTACACATTTGCAGAAAAGCATTTAGTCTGTAATTCATTTGTGCCATGCATTAACAGCATTTGTCTGTGTAATTTTCTATACTACTTAATTTCAGCTATAGCTAATAATTATATATAGTGCAAAACAAATTATATGTCATTTTGGAAATATGCTTAACTGTGTCTCATCAGTCCATTAAGGAAAAAAATTACAACCATGTAATTGGGAGGGGAGAGAGTGTGCACGTTAACTGTAAAAATGATGTTATAGCACATTGCAGTTAGTTACTGCACTGAAAGCATGATACTAGCCCAGTTAAGCATTGTTCAGATTTTAATGACAGTACAGTTTGTCCAAGACCAATATATATATATATATTTCTGGAAAAATTGCTTAAATATTCTAAAAAAGAGCAGTTTAGGCTTTAGCAGTATATACCTCTTTTACTTATCTGAAAATATCAGGTTGTATTTGTGGAGTGTGCAGCTTTGAATGCACCGTGTGATACATTGTGCTCCAGCTCCAGATCTGAGTTTTTGCATCACCCATGGAGAAGTCGAGGCCAACACACCTACTCGGAAAGTGGGACATGTACTTGCGGGTGTCCTGCCTGTCCTTGGAGGGCTCACCAGCGTGTCATGGTGAATTCCTCCTGTCTTTTGTCCCTCTAAACCTTTGCTCATTTTCTATCTCTTGCCATTTGCCTGGTGGTGGGTCCTGGAAGCTGCTGCTTTGTGGGCACAACAAGCTGCAGTGTGGCACAACTGTGTAAGAGCTGCAGGGAGGAAACTAAATTTAACTTACGCTTCCTCTTGACGTCTGAAACACTAGCCAGAGGTCCTTTCCAACCAGCCCTTCCATGGTCTTGTGGTTCCAGCTGTGGCTGGTCGCTGTTGGGTAGTTCAGGGCTTTCAGGTACTGATACGGCATGGAAGAACACCTGGCAGCATACACACACAGTGGGTTTGTGCCTAAGAGCTACCAAGCAGAACTGGTTTGATGAGAGAGAGACGGCCTTTCACTGCTGCCACCAAAGTTCCCTCGAGACCGTCCTGATTCTAGAAATACCAGAAGAAATGTTGGGAATGCTTTTCACGGCACCTTGGCCTGAAGTGAGGGGAAGCATGCTTGGAGTGGTATTCCAAAGCAAGAAAGGCCTCGTATTTGGTGTCTCCGTACGGGACCTAAGTCTGTCTTCAGACCATTTTGAGACGTGAAGTCGAGGAAGAACAGATGCCGCAAATTGCCGATATCAGCACTGAGGGACTTAAAGACATATTAGATGTTGAGCTGAATATTGCTGAGGATGTTCTGCAATGTCACACCATATCCTAGAGGAGGGGGCCTACGGATACACCGACAGTTTGGGAAAAAAATGTGCAAACCCTTGCGGCAGCCCTGAGAAGCAGAAAAGCTGCCAGCTCGCACAGTTTGCCCACAGTGCTGCGTAAATGAGGGTGCCAAATCCTGTGTGGGATTTATGTAGGTCTTTTGCTGCATATGGAAGGAGGGAGTCCTTCCATATGCCCTCCATATCAGTGGGGCCACACGTAGCAGACAGTCCCCAGGAGCTCCTCTCCCAGTGCAGTTAACGGGATGTTGTCTCCTCCAAGTTCAGGAAAGCAGCGGGTGGTTGGGTGACGGGCGCTAGGTCCCAGCACGGTGGAAAGGAGGTGCAGTCGGAGCACGGGTGGGTGAGAAGGCTCCATGCAGCTCGTGTCCTCCTGCGCTGCGGCAGGGCTGCGCAAGGGCAGCCGGATTCGCTTTCACCTTTCACATGTCCCTGGGTTGTTAAAATTGTTTCTTCGTATGCACGTGGAGTTACAGCAGATAATAAAATCTGAAATAACCAATTGCCAGTTATGAAGAGCAAAAGTATTGCAAATACTTGAATAAGCTCTGGTACGACTTTCTTCACATTAAAGATGTCATTATATCTTTATGGAAAGCTCTCTTGGGTTTTCTTTGCTGCTTTTAATCTTTTGTGGGATCTTCTCATGTTGTTCAGCAGTTAGTTTGATATCTTGAAGATTGGGTGCTGGCTGCATCGAAACATCAGCCATGCAAGTGATCTTATCTTGTTACTAGGACTGTAGTGACAACTCTTGTGGTTTAGGCAAAATACAGCTGTGCTATGAACCCTACAATATTTGCATACCATATTTACTGCATTTATCATATTTTACAACATGCAGCAGCTCAGAGTCTCCTGACCAGAGCCGCAGTGGAAGTTGCTGCATGTTTAAGCAGCAACCTGAAAACATCTGGTAGTCAGGACCAATAACAGTGCCTGTTAAAACACCTGCCTGACATTTTCTGTTATCATTGGGCACAAATTTTTAGTTACCCTTGGGAAAAGTGTTGTAGGAATGGTGGATTGCTAAAAATCATTAACACAGGATCACTCCAGTATCATCTCAAAAGCATCTGAGTTGTCCTGACTGAAATTCCACTCTTTTGCTTTACCTCAGCTTTACGTGAGGCACCAAACAGGGAAACTTCCAGCCCACAAGGTTAAGTTTTATCCAATTTATAAACAACTGGCAGGATATTGGTTAATAAGAGACGTTGATAGCCATGCTCCCCATAGCTGCTGTATAAGTGAGTAGAAATACATACATGGAAGTTGGTAGAATTGCTAGTCTTTGATGATGCAGTTTACATATAGCCCACATATGGTGCCTGAATACACCTCGGAAGTGGATGTAATGACTTGTTACATGAATAACAAGTATGAAAATATGGAAAGATGCTCATGGAGAGACGCTCACTTCATCTGCTCTATCCGCAGTAACATTTTAGACAGCACGATAGTCATTGCAGGATTGGAAGGCTGAAGAATTCATCTGTTTCTTGTTTCAGAGCAGTAGGTAGTTGACGTTGAATGTGAGTGATGATTAGTCTTACTGCAAGGATCCTATTTCTAGGTAAAGAGTGACAAAGCTTCGTCATGGTACTAATAAAGACATAGATTGTACTGTACTAGGTGCCGTGCAAACAATTGAAAAAGGTACCAAAGCCTAAAATGACAAAAAAAAATCCTATGTATAAAATGGCAAATGGACCTAATCCATAAATTATAGTAGAGTAGTTTCATGAAGCTATATTTACTGTATTTGATGAGGACATCACTTCCTGTGCTGATTTCACCTGCTGATGGACTTAATCTTTTCCATTTCTTTTCTCTAAATATCCTCCCAAAGGCTCCCAAAGCCTTGTTTAGGAAGAAAATAGAAGATAGGTTTTGTAATAACAAAAATACTCATGCAGGATATATAAGATAATGAGCCAATGAGAATGTGAATATGTTTTCAGCACCCACCTTGAATAGCAATT
The DNA here is from genome assembly GCA_034781795.1 of Crypturellus tataupa. Taxonomy (NCBI): domain Eukaryota; kingdom Metazoa; phylum Chordata; class Aves; order Tinamiformes; family Tinamidae; genus Crypturellus; species Crypturellus tataupa. The sequence goes on from JAWLRI010000002.1 coordinate 4,963,519, forward strand.
CTTGAGAGAAAAGCAATATTACAACTGGCACTCATGAGATTTTGGAGAATTTTACCCAGAACTAAAAAGGAACATTTGCTGAGGGTTTTTTATTTTTTTTTTTTACATTGGCTAATTCAGGTTCTATCCAGATGATCCTTATTTGGGAAATACTAATTGCTGAATTCATGTGAGGACTGGGAGGTTGTCCTTGCTATTTAGCGCAGCAGAAGAGTATGTAAGAAGCAATGTGGCTCTAAACGGGGGCCAGGGGAAAGAAGAGCAAAAATACAAAATGGTGAAATAGGCAACTATGAGACAGAACTGTGTTGTCCCAGGACCAGATGGGTATAAGCTGGCTGCAAATAAATCCAGTCTGGTAGTTAGATCGTCTGAGGTAGTCCCAACCTTTAGATAGTCTAAGATGGAAGACATGTGAAATCACGTGTCAAAATTACTCATTAAAAGAGGAGTAGGAAACAGCTTTTTTAACTCTTATGGCCGTGATGTTATTGCAATAATAGCAGTGCTGAACACAAAAGCATATCCATGCAATATTGTGACAGCTTTCTAGGAGGAGATGATTTGTCCCAGCTGCAAAGTAACCTCATTCATTTTAGTTTGTAAAAATAACTTTGCTACTCTGAGGACAGAGTTGATTGGTGGTTTTCTTTTTCCGTTTTCCCCTTTTTTCCCCTTCACATACCTAATTATTTTTTCATTATTACTTGTTCCACATGGTTAAGAAAGGCAGTTTTCAGTTTGCATTGCAAATTGGCAACAAAATATGGGAAAGAAAAAATGCAACCTGGCTCGGCATTTTCACCAAAGGAGTGCAAAAATGTGAACCGTGTTCTCAATAGCTGTAGCTCTGTAGAATGGTAACTACTGCTCAAATGCTGTTTGTTCAAACAAAGGCTTTCAGGGCAGTCTATCAGTTTATAAACATTTTTAGATTTGTGACTATGACAAATATCTGTTATGTGACAAATCCAATAACCATAAATACTTTAAAGGGTATCGCTGCTGTGGAGCAGCAGAAATCTGCAGCTCTGTTTCTTTTTTGCGTCTCTGTTGCTTGGTAATTGCCATGGACCAGTGTGCAGAATGAGGTAAGCTGTTCCGAACTCACTGAGTGTCCACATTGCTAAGCAAAGATTTGAAATTATATCCTGCCGTGCATGTAGGAGTAATATTTGATTCCCAAATAATGAAGATACTGTAGGTTTGAATGTTTATATTTTCATTTATCATCAAACCAATGTATTGTGAGTAAACAGAGTAGGGTTTTTTAGTGCAGTTTGTGAGTGAGTTGGTTATACCATACTTCTCTTCTTAAGAATAGCCATGACCTCTGCTCAGGCCCGCGGTTGAGATCAGATGGAGGCAGGAGGACTCAGCACGGTTCTGTTACAAACACTTGGTGGCCGAGATCCCTTCGTTTGTCCCAGCGAGGCCCCCCGTTACGGCACGAGGTGTGAGCTGAGTGGCAGCCGTGGTGTCGCGCTGCTCTCCGGCTGATGTGCCAGCACGTGCCTTCTCCGGGAAAAACAGCCTGGCAGATGGTTTTTCCTCTTTATTGCATGTTGTTTTTGATCGTCCCTGATAACATATTTGTCCCAGTTGGAGAACTCTCTTTTCTGGTGTCCGCAAGCAAATGCCTGTTGGTCTGGCGTGCGGAAAACTTCCGCTGTGCTTTGCAGGTGCGTGGTCATGTGTTTAACGCAGGTTCTCTCTTCTGTCCGCTGCAGGGCCGTATCTGCAGAAAAGCTGGCAAGTCAAAAAAGTCCTTCAGCCGCAAGGAGGCTGAAGCAACGTTTAAGAGCTTGGTGAAGACCCATGAGAAGTACGGGTGGGTCACCCCGCCGGTGTCCGACGGCTGAGGCGGGCGGGCGGCGCTCGGCAGCAGTGCTAACCACGAGTACTGTGACATCTCCTGCGTGCTCCACACCACCCATCCTTTTCTGTTCCAGCTTCAGTTAGGTACCGTGAATGTCAAGGGGACGCCTAAGTTATTTATAAACAGATGTGTTTACAGAGAAGAGAGAGAGAGAGATAAGGGGGAAAAAAGGAAAAAAAAAAAAAAAAAAAAAGGTGTGCAGGATTATATTTCAAGACTGAAGACCGATCGTCATTGAATTCACCCGAGCGGCGGTTGCGACGGCATCATTAGCCCCCATACGAACCACATTGTCTGCAGCTTCTTTCCATGACAGCAGCACCAGACAGCAGTACTGGGAGGTCTGTCCATTACTGCTCAGTTCATTTAAATGTAAATGAAACCGTTAATATTTAATAGGGAAGCAGTGCATTGCAGGTACATGTTTGCTGTGCTGTTTATCTTTGTCTCCTAGCAGGTCAACATAACTTGAAGATTTGTCTTTATGTGGAACTGTGGTCTGCTGTGACTAAATTTACACCTTATTTGTGCTCTATATATGACCTTTAATTCGTAAATGGAACAGGATTACCATGATGAAAGGTTCTGGTGTTGAAAATTTACTGAGTGGAATCACCCAGTGGGCTGCAATCTGCCATCTGTGCTGATATTGTGGTGTGCTGGTGAGAAACACACCAGTGCAGTTAACTGCGAGTTAGGAGATTTTTTTTATTATTATTATTTTTGGAAATCACGCACTGCAAAGCCTGGAGTGCCCAGTGGCAGCAGAACCGTGATTGAACCGTCCAGTACCTTTACAGTAGCATGTGGCCTGTCAGTTCTGCAAAATGGCAAAACAAATGGAAAGGGACAAAGCAACCTTAAAAAAAATATCTGCTTAACTTTAAAATGATGTGCCAGTAACAGAGTAAAACTTTTTAAAGCAAATGGTTTGTAAAATGATTTGCATGACTGGATTCTTTTTTCTTTCTACTCAATAGACATTGTATGTACTTGGAGCCCAGTATCTGAGAAACCCCCCTGATGTATATAAATCTCTTATTATTTAATCATTAAATTTAAGTTTTCTGGTGAACGATATAAAAAACTTTTTAAGGGACTCCAAAAAATCTGAAAGTCAAGTTTAGAGCATTATAAGGAAAGCATTAAAAATGTGGAATTGAAATGGAAAATCATATTGGACACATGCTGAATAAAATCACCAGTATCGTTTTCATTGCCTCAAGAATTCAATCATTTTGGCCATCTTTTGTATTCAGAGTTATTACTTTAGTAATTTAGTACTGTGAAATTCTAGAAACCTTACAGCTATATCCATTGTGGTAATACATTAATTGAAAGTACAATATAAGGTTGATTGCAAGACTTTGGGGCATAGTAAGGACATGTTTGAAAACGCTTCCCATTGATGGACCGCGCAAGACCAAATGGAAACGATCGAGCGGCTTCTGGTCAAGAGCAGTGAGGGACAGCAGAGTCGCTAGGAAACTAGTGGGTTTTGTCGGGTGTCAGGTAATTTCCAGTGGAAATTCCCAGTGGAAGCTGTGGAGAGGCTGGCGCTGCAAGCGGGAGGCTATTTATTTGGCTTCCGTAAAAGCTCTTCCCGTCCTCAGCACAGCCCAGTTGTGCCAAGAGCAGCGTGAGGGCCCCGTAAACCTTGGGTAGGGGGTATCCCTTTCTGTGCTGTCCTTCAGCTTGTCTCTGGCAGTGGGTTGTTTTGAATATTCCTGAGAACTTTAACTTTATCATTTAATTAAGGGGTTAGCTAGAAGGAAGGTAGCAGGTGGATTACTACCACTTCCCTCAAACCTACTTATTATGTATCTCCTGAAGGGTGCTTTAAATAGCTATTGCAAACATCATTGCTAAAAATCACAGCCGCCTTCTGCCCGTAGGAGGTTCTCTGCATCACACAGTGTCGTGGAATAGGAGGAAAGGCAAATAGAAAAAAAAGATGAGAGTGCTTTGAAGCAGCAGGAGCGCAGGGTGCATATGATAAGCTACAGCAAGCACTAGTGCAGAAAGAAGGGGAGATTCAGTGCATAAAGTAGGGCAGGATGAAGCTCCTAGCACACCAAAAATAGGAGCGACTCTTCTGCTGTTGAAGCGGCTGCGTGCAGAGAGGGCAGCCCCGCAGGAGAGCGGGGAGAGCAGGGAGCCCGGGGGTGATGTAGCCTGGGGAGGCAGGGAGACCGCTAGGAATGCCGCTAAATAAGGGGTTCAGAAAGAAGGTTCGTCTCCTTTAGGAAAATTAGTGTGTGCTTCTTGTCTTGCTACAGCAGTAGTTTATGCATCCATGCTGTTACTGAAGAAAAAGCATGAAGCAGCAAGGCTGGTTAAACAAGAGGTTGGATTGCAGAGCTGCTCCAGGCGCCTCCGTGTTACGCAGAGGAAGTTCCAGTGAGGAAAAGCTCCCTAAAGGTCCCTCCGTGCGTGTCCCAGCGAGCGGTGTCTCCCTCCTGCTCGCGCTGCCCTCCCGGCAGCTGAGGGGCGAGTTGAGACTTGGAGCTGCGAGGGGGCAAGCCCGCCCTTGTCACCGGAAAATGGAGCCAAGTCTCATTCCCAGGCACTAAACCCATCCAGGCACAGAGAAAGATAGTTGAGCAACTCTTTGGCTTTGTCAAAATTCCTGAATATCAAAGAAGCACTGGGATTTCTTCTGCATATGGGAGACTGCAATATTCCCCTTTATTCAATTCCAAAACTCTTAGATCTTGTAAAGATCTTGTAAATCAGCAGTTTCTCCAGCTGGCATTATATTCATCTGATCAGGAATATTATTTTCCATCTGCTGTCCCCAGAACAGTTAATCACTTTGAAACTAGCATCTGGGGAGACATAAAGTTGTATTAGCAGGCTACTCCCTGGCTTTTTAGGTTACATCTTTTTGGAATACCCTCTCTAAAGTCCAAAAAGGCCACTCAGCTGTGTATGGGCATTGAATGAAGAAAGCCAGAGAAAGAGAGGAAAGAGAGGAAAAGAAAGAAAGAAAGAGAGGAAAAGAAAGAAAAAGAAAGAAAGAAAGAAAGAAAGAAAGAAAGAAAGAAAGAAAGAAAGAAAGAAAGAAAGAAAGA
>JAWLRI010000002.1:4968571-4982725 GCA_034781795.1 Crypturellus tataupa
AAAGAAAGAAAGAAAGAAAGAAAGAAAGAAAGAAAGAAAGAAAGAAAGAAAGAAAGAAAGAAAGAAAAAGAAAAAAGAAAAAGAGAAAGAAAGAAAAGAAAGAAAACTGCCTGTGAAAACTTAAACATTAAAGATCTCCATGATTTAAATGCTAACACATTTCTGATACTTTAGAAATTGGTCCTAAAAATCAACAACGAAAGACTCAGCAAAGAAGTGCTGAACTTGCCCTATTTCCAAAGACCGTGTGTTTCATTCATTCCAGTATGAACTTCAGACTGAAATCCAAGGAGAAATAAGAGGTATGGTCTATTTACTAGTGTTGCAACAGTATATTACATTAAATAAATAAATAAATAAAAAGACCCAATCTATTCTGCTAGTTCAAAGCAGTAAATAAGGTCTTAAAATAGAGTTTCTTGCATAGGTGGCAGGATGGATCAGAACTACAAAGCCTTTCTGGTACAATGGTTCCACATGATATGACTGTGTAATATATATTTACTTTAAAAATTTTTGATAAATACATTCCAAGTCGCAGGTGCCAAGCAGTGATCTCTGTATTTTGGACAGTACCCTGGCATGTGTGTACCCTTAATTCCACAGGAATTTGTAATATTGAAGAAGTATAATCTTGATATGCTGAGTCTGCAGAGAAAATACTCCAAAACTAACTGATGCTTGGTGTTCAAATCTCTTGCATTTTTTTTGCCATATTTTACTCCCTTTTCAAGATTTTCAGGCACATGGAGCTTAGCATTCTGGCTATGAAGATTTTTCCATGTATACTATGAATTATTGGAACAGAATTAAGCAGATGAACCTGCTAATACAACGTACTTTTCCAGGTAACTGTCACCACCTGGCAAGTGACCAACCTATATAATATAAAATAATTTCTGCAACATGTATCACTTTGAAAAAGATCATGGTAGAGACACTGAAGAAAAGCTGCTGGACACGTATCTTTCCCAGCTTTTCCAGTGAATTCCAACAGATTCCTGATCTAAGTGGAAGAGAGCGACTGAGGACTGGGCAGGCACTGTCAGCAGTGGGAAGCTGGGGGTCTTCAAGCCCCTCAGCTTATTTGGGCAACACGCAGCCTCTCTGGCACCCATATCCTGCAAGTACTTTACAACCTTCTATATTCATTGGATTAAGTTAAACTGTTCCGTAAGTGTCTGACCTGGGTTCACTTTTGCAGAACAGATGGGTTCCTAAATGTGTACTGTGGGTTTTCATATATGATAGCAACACAATTAAACTCTTGCTGAAACAGAAGCATAACGTAGCTGTCAAGCTAGGTCTGAGGGCAGGTAGGCTGAATGGAAGTCACTCGCTGCCGTCCGCACAACTGCCCCGGGGAGGCGGTTTCATTCGTACAGCAAAGAGTAGAGGTGCACGGGTGCAGCAAGAGCAGCCAGGAGGGCACGGCAAGAAGCTACAGAATGAAGACAGACCCTGATTCCTTCCCCTGCCACCACTCTGTTACCGACAGTTTCGTTGCATCCTCTTAAATTCACATGGCTCTCCTTCGTAAGTTTTACCTCCCTATAAATCACTTCCAAGCTTTACTGATACGCCAAGGAAACCTTGAAACAGGTCATGTGAGTTTGCATTTAAAACCTGCATTTCATTCTAGAAGCAGCCAAGTGGCAATCTGACACCTGCCAAATTTTGCCGACAATATCCTCACGCCTTGGGCAGATCAGTGACAATAGTAGTTAGCACAGAAATAGAAACTACGGTTTAGATGTTTGACTTGATCTTTTCCTCAATTGCTTTGTTTGATTAATTTCAAAATAGAACACCAAGATAACAGCAGCAAAACCAGCAGGGTGTTATTTGTTTATTTATAACAGCTCTTTCTGTTCATGCTGCTAAAGAAGGTGGCAAGTAAGTACTCATGGCAGTTGTGTCTTGCCAAATGAGAATTCAGGCTCCTCGCACTCTGAAACATTTGTGGTTTATGCTCAACTCAATTTAAACTCAATGTTTGCCACTACACTTAACATTCATTATCTTCTGTTGTCAAGTATTTTTGTGTTTTCTGACTCAGGGCCCCCATGTATTTTAAATTACTTGTGGTTTGCTAGAGCATATCTGGAGCATGCTGTCTTATATAGGAGAGCTTGAGCTTGAGCTCTGCTATATGAGAGACATTGGCTGACTTGAAGGAACCCAGGGGATGGCCATCAAGAAGAGGCTGAGAGAGGCCTGGCCTCTGTTCAGCCTGGAAAGAGATGCCTGGGGGTGTCTTATTGCAGTCACCCAAACCCCGAAGGCGGATGACAGCAAAGCCAGCAAAGCCATGCCCTTTTCAGAGATGCCCAGCAGAAGGGCAAGAGGCAATGGACACAAGTCGCAGCACACAAGGCTCCAGGTGGACAGAGTGAAAAATGCTTCACCGTGAGAGCAGGGAATATGTTGCCCAGAGAAGTAATGAATCTCCATCCTGGGAGACTTGAGACTGTGCCCTGAAGCTGACAGTGCCCTGAGCAACCTGATACAGCTTTGAAGCGAGTCCTGCTTGAAAGTGGAGTTTGGATTATAGATCTCCATTCCAACTTAAATATTTATGTGATTCTACGGCATTATTTATACATTACCAGCTTTGCTCTTCAGAAGTCTGGGGGAAACAAATTTTGTGGCCAAAAATGTGCCTGTCCTAATATGTTAAACTCTGTCTGGTTCACTAAGCTCATAACTATGCAGCTTCAGTCACACTTTCAGGAATATGCCTTCATTCATTATTTAAAGCTCACTGAATTAAATTACTCTAATACAGAGACGTATTTTTCCATCATGTTACACTTAAGAATTAAATCACGTCAACCATAATTGAAAGCACAGCTGAGAATGAATGAAAAGTACCTGAAAGGTTACATACATGTGAATTCAAAAATTAATTAACTATATTGGCACTGATGGAAAGGAAACACAGCTGGTGACACATGAATTAGCATGTGCCTTGTCCTGATACTACCAGGATACTGCAGCACAGTCACACGGAGCTTTTGCACACATGCCACCTATTGGTCCACTGCTAATAATATTTCCAGGGTAAACTTCTGTTTTGAGCTCTGACTTGTTTACCGACTTGTAATTTTGCTGTGACTGAAGATCTTAAAGTTTAACAGGCTTTTCACAGCAACTCCTTCCTTAAAATGCAAAATCATAAAGCATCGCCATCAGCAGGGAGAACAGGAAGCAAAGCAGCCGAAGTTTACACATGGGGTTTTCTGCAAGCAAGTTGTCTGTGTTTGAAAGCCAAGTTTGCAAACTTGCTGTCTCACACTGCAGAGCTTTCATGGTTACTAGTGCGAGCTGTTCTTGGACTCCTACAGCCAAAGTCCCTCTTGCTGGTTTTACAGCATCCTCCAAGCTTTTTGCAAAACAATGTTTGAGATGCTGATCACATTTCCGGGAGGGACTGTCACCCGGAATACATCACAGCAGCACACACTATCAATACCACACACCAGCTTGTGTCTCATGCATGCATTCTGCCGCAAGACAGACCCCATTCTGGTCAGCACATCTAATTCCCCTATCCACCTTGTACACTCAAAGGCCAGTGTGAGAGTCTGAATTTTGTCTCCCTGCTCCCAGGAAAGCCTTCAGCGATGACATATTTAGCATCGATTCTGAGATAAAGTTGTGTTGTGGAGTACCCCTCCCTCACAGGCCCCGAAGAGCACTCAGAAAAACAAAGGGCCAGAACAAAGAGCTGATGTGTTGGAGGGCCTGGGCCGATCGGCACAGCTGTTACCACTGCAGCAGTGAATAGTGTTGTCTTTCAGCTCCTTCATAGTCTACATTGTGCAAAGTGGAATAACACTGCGAGTGCGCTTGGTTTCAGCAGTAGCATGACGAGTGCAGTTTTGCTGCTTTCGGCAAGCACCAGGCCTCTTGGGGCTCCTTTGGAAACACGTCGTATTTATGTTAGGACACCCGACAGCTCTCCACCACCACCAAACAGCACAAACATGACCCTGGATGTACTCTTATGGCCAACTCTGCTACCGCTCTGTTATTCCTGGCAGCTATTCTCTGTTGACAGAGAAAGGCTGAAACCAAATCAGGACCAAAGTTGAAGCAGACTAGTACTGATCATACTTCTTCATGGTAACAATCACAAGACTTTCAGACCTGGAACAGAATTACATATTTTTTTTCCAGTACTTGGAGTATAAATGACAACTTTTTCTCTAGCCATATTTACTTTGATTTCGGTACTAGCAGGGCTAAATTCAAAGGCCCTTGACCAGTGAAGTGATCTAAAAAGAGAATATTCTCCTTGACATCTACCTCACTGACAGATGATATGATGAGTCTTTACTAGGAGCTGTCTAACCTACAACTTGTGTAGCAGTTCTCAAAAAGACAGATCGATACAGTCTGTAATAGTTTAAATTCTTTATGAAAAAACAAAAATCACAAAAATAACTAGAAGGGCCTGAGTATGTGTGGTGAGGATGATAAGAGGAGAGTCAGAAACAGTCTCCAGAACAGTACACAGGGTAACCAGCAGTTACTGTACTTGCGCCGGAAAAAACAGTTAAAACTCCTTTGGAAAGAAAATAAAGTTCTTGCAGACACCTGAATGAGAAGCTTCAAGTTATGCTCTAGATCTCTTTTGAAAGCTTCTGACAGACGACATCATAAAATCTTGGAATATATATTAAAAAAAGCCAAACTGTCAGGGAGGAAAAGAAAAGTGAGAGCACGTGTAGAAATTTGAAAGACCACCAGGAAATTCATCTTTTTACCTTTTTCTGGTACATTATTTTACAAGACCAGAGCAAAATCCAGATTAGAGAAAAGAGCCTGCTGGACTCAATGTCAGGGAGCAGCCAACAGACAGGGAGACAGGACTTGATCATGGTGACATGGATGGATGGCCTTGCCAGCCAGGCCCAAGGGCCCAGTCCCACAGCAGCTGAGTGGGGCAGACCTGAAGATGAGAGTCAGGCTGAACCAAGAGTCTAGTTCACAGTGACGGTCTGAAGCCAAGCCATGAAACCAATCCACAGGTCAGAATGAGGTCTGGTGAAGTTGGTCAAGGACAGACAGAGGAAGGTTCATAATGACGAGACAGGCCTGGGGTCAACCTGGGAAGTCAGGCTGCGGGTCGGGCTCCATGAGGTTCATTGGACATGGTCGAGCTGGAAACAGGTGCTTTACAAGGTAGGCAAGGCTTGGATGTCCAAGTCTGCACTGAAAGGGAGCTCCTGGGCCCATGGCAGGGTGAGTGGGTGAAAACCCCAAATGAGGCTCATCAGGGCCGTTAAGGTTTATTAATACCCACAAGCCCTCCTCTACCAGCAATGTAGATAGAGTTGTCATCTATACCTGAGCTCAGAAGGGACTTGGAGCTCTGATGTAATTACTGTGGGGTGTCAGTGGGCTATTTCAGAAGACATCATAGACTCAAACACGGTCAGGGAACTGGGAAAAGGACATGACACCAGAGACCTGGGGGTTGGCTGGAGTTGTTCAGGCTGCTATGAAGCGCCCCAGAGGAGGTGCCTCTGGAGATCGTCTAGTCCAACTCCCCAGCTCAAAGTATGATTGGCTGAAGCAGGTTGCCCCTAGCTGTGTCCCATCAGGTGTTGAATAGCTCTGAGTGTGGAAACTCCACAACTGTTGTGAGCAACCTACTCCAGTGTTTGACCACCCTCACAGTAAAAACATTTCTTAGGTTTAAATGACTTTTGTTCATTAATACAAAGATAGTGCTATGAATATTGAAAAAAAATGCAGAGGGAAGAATTTTCCAAAGCCTTCAATGTCAGACTTTTCTCAGAGATTCACAGTAAAATGGAAAGAGGTAACTACATGTTGCAACTGAGGACATTTTGATTGAACAGAAAGAAAACCTTCTTCACCACAACAATAATTAAGCATGGGAACAGCTGACCCAGAGAGCTGGTAGAATCTCTGTTCTTTGAGATTTTTCAAAATTTATCTAAATGAAGCCTTCCTCAACCCATTCAGCTATGAAGTTTGCCAGTACTTTGAGCACAAGATCGAACTGGATGACCTCTGGAGGTCCCTTTTAACCTCAGTCCTCTGCAATTCTATCACCCCAGGCTTGGACCTAGGCCAATGAACATTTGAAAATCTCTTCAGAGTCTAGGTCAGCCACTTGCAAGCCTTACTGTAGCTGAAGCAGAATGCTAACTGCAGGGCACACAGCTCAGACAGGCTCACAGCCTATGACACAGTCCCTAGTGTGATAGGTTGGGACTGTCTGAAAGGCCTTGGGTAAGTTTTAAAATGCAAGTCTCAATCTGACTGCTGTTCATAAATTTCCAAGTTGATATGAAGTTAGAGCTGCAAATTTGCAGTAGAATTTTAGTGCTTTTAAAAATGATTCTAGTGATAAGTTTGTGCGCAGGCTTTTGCCAATGTGTGAGCCACGCAAGCCCTCACATCGGGGTTTCCTAGAGGTAGGTCATGGCAGTGACACTGGTACACTTGATAACTAGAAGTGCTGCAGTTGTGTAAGTGGGATCTTAATTACGTACCGGTCATCTTATTCCAGTTCCAAAAAAAATGGAGAAAATCTAGGGTTTTAACCATGAAAGGGAGGGCTTGGCTTTACTATAACTGCAGGCGAGTGGGCAGCAGCAAGTCGTGACAGCTCTGAGGTGTAGCTAATTGTGAGCAGGCTTCAAATAAATCACTGGAGATAACCCATTAAAAATAGTTAGAAATACAGGTTTGCCAAGTGCTTATCTCCTAACAATAATATTTTTCCTGTTCTTCTAGTGGGGGGCTGGAACAGGCTTCTGAGCAAATTCCTGTCCCCTTGAACACTCAGATGTCGTAGTTGCTGCTGCTACTTAACACAGCTATAAATGTGGGACTTGTTTGGAAGAAATTATGACCCAAGGTTCAGTCCTGCAGACACTAGAGTATGACTCCATTTATGCAAATAGCCTGATTAGTCCAAGATACAGAATTAATGATTAACTTTTTTTTTTAAGCCTAAAGGGAAATACATTTTATTAAGCATAACAGTGAGAAAAAAAATATATTTGAAGGAAAGCACTATGGTAATCATAGCAGTGTTTACTAAAACCACATATTTGCACAAAGCTAAGCAAAAAGAATTCAAACTAAAAGAAGTTGTGCAATAATATAACAGAACAAAACCACAGGACAGGCAACAGACACTTGCAGTAATTTTGCTGTTACAGATAAAATAACCTAGACAATAGTTACTTGACCCTAGGGCAAGACACATGTTCCATAATTTTTTTTTTTTCTTTTTTGCAGCTACATCTAAAATCATTCAATCTTATGTACATACATATATATATACACATATATATAACACATACCAGAAGCCACGCTGTGAACTGTTGGGCTCTGATGTGTTCCCTGTGCTCCATCATCCCCAATATCCATTTTACTTCCCCAAGTCATGCCCAGAGCCAAGACTCTCTCGACATTTGCTGGTTCTTTCAGAAAAGCATCTGAGCTGTGGTGCTCACCGATGGAGATCACTGCTCCAGCCCAGAAACTCCTGTCTCCTTCCTTGGAGTTCTTAGGAAAATTATGTCCTTTATCTTGAAAATCAAATCGATCACAAGCCAGTCTATTCCCTTACCAATAAGGAAATGCCAAATCGATCAGTTCTGGCCAGTGACTGCAGCAATGGCTCAGCCTGTCTACAGTAACAATGTTGTGTTTGCTAGACTAAATATAGTTGGGCTGCTAATTTCTGCTTTTCTCTCACTAGCTCCTTAAAGGTCAACTGTTCTTCAAAATAATATCCTTTGGGTCTGCCAACCACTTCCTCACATCCTCTTCATCTTGCAAAATGGGATTGAGGAATGCTTTGTAGGAAAGAAGTTGAATCAGTGGGTAAATAAAGCACAAAAATAAGTGTTCTGCTTACTGTCTGTGAGCAGGCAGATAGTTGAACAAATCAGCCTGGGGAGTGGAAAGGCTAAACTGAAGCAAAAAGATATGATGAGAAGTCCACTGAAGAGGACACAAGGAAATGTGCAACAGATTACAGGAAAGCTTCGAAGACACATCGGTGAAAAAAAAAAAACTAAATTCAGGATGAAGTTGTAATGAAACATGAAGCTTACAATAACTTAATTTTCTATTATTGTCACTCCAAAAGATTTTTGCCAAAGAAATAACTCCAAACCCTTCTGTTTCAAGAAAGAGAGGCAACTACTTTTACTGGAGAGGAATCCATTCTCTTTAGACCTACTCAAAGTGGGGTTTTGAATGAAGAGTGTTTGGAAAGGTTTCTGGTTCCTCTCCCTGCCTTTCAGAATGAAGTGTGAAGCAGCAGTGTTGAAAAGATGATCCTGAATTGCATAAAACTATAATGCATCCAGCTCGATACTAATACTGATACTAAACTTTACCTAGATCCCCTAACCACTCCAACATTGCATCCAGCACATATTAAATGATATTCCTATTGCTTTTAAATCTTTTCTCCATTTTTTGCTCCACTATGTGTTCCATCGTAAATGCAGTTCGAGACCACCAGAAAGTGCAAAGGGGAGGAGAGAAGGGTCCGTGCAGTGAGGTGAAAGCAGAGGGCTGAGTCAAAGGGAGAGGAAAGGAAAGCTAAGTTAATCCAGAGCAACAAGTCATGGTGTTACTTTCTAGACAGGTCTTGCCACAGGGAGTAAATTAGGAAAATCAGCTAGCAAGAGAATGAATTCATCTGAGAAAGACAGCCACCTTTTTATCCTTCCGTGTGCTCTTCTTACTGTTTTCCACCTTTTGGCAGTAAGGCAAAAATCCATAAGAGTGACTCATACTGCTAAATCCAAGCTCATAGGAAATACCTCGCCCACCCTTCATACCTCAGGCTCTTCCTTCCTGAGCAGTACAGCACTTGAGATGGGAGCAGAGGAAGGACTTCAGACAAAGATTGAACTTGTATTCTCCTTTCAAGGTCAAAAGTAATTTAAAAAAATCAGTACCATCAGCTTTTTACTCAAATAAAATAGATTTTTTTACCTATTGTAAAGGGACAATATTTCAGTAATTTCAGTAAACGGAAAGAGGCCTTGTGGAAACCAGTAGGAGCTGACTATGGCCTGCAGTGTGGCCAGGTATCTCTCAGGGGATGTCATGCTTTTTTCTGAATTCCAAATATTGGCATGCTTAAAGCTGATGGAAATGAATCATAGATTCCATACTATGTTATGTGTGGGACAGTGTTATCTGGTTAGTAGTTTTGTCACAAGGGCATCCACAGGTTCTAGACATGCTGTACAGACATGGAGGAAAATACAGTGCTTTTCCTAAGGAATGTAGGATGATATTTATATCTGCTGTCTCATAATCTTGTACTATTCCTTGCAAATTCTGTCCTATGTTCATGAGGTGCAATAAAAGCAGCTGTTTTATATTGTGCTAGCCAAGATTTGAAACTGGCATCTCTCTTACATTTTTAGATAATGCCGAAATGTTGAGATCAGTGCAAGCGCATTCTCCAGCTGGAACGGTCATCTAACTCTGTATCCCAGTGGCTTAGAGAACGGTGTAAGATTCTTGTCTTGGGAGTGAGAAGGATTTTAGGTTGCAATGGGACCCGTGGGACTCCGCCAGTTCAGATCCTTACTTCAGAAATCCAACTTTTCTGTCTAGGAGAGGTTAGTCAGGGCAGCATCCTGGTGAGTCCTGGATACCCCACATATGGAAATCCCACCACCTCTCTTGGCAACCTCAATCGCTTTCCTGGGCCTTAACCTTTTCCTCATGTCCAATTGGAATTTCTCACACTGCGGAATGTGGCTGCTGGATCTTGTCCTCTTTTCCTGAGCACATCTGCTCAGAGCCCAGCTTACCTATGGGAGATGCAAACAAACACAGACATAAAAGAGTGAAAATTGTTCTTTCAGTTCTCTGGTTTATGTCTCAATCTGACATCCTGGTATTTTATTTGAATGGGATTGTGTGTCACGCAGAGCTCTATTCTAAGTTGTGTGTAGTAATGCCCAGAGCTCATTCCCAAGTTGCTTTTATCAATTTAAAACTTTTATTATTTTTTCTTTCTTTTTTGTGAAAAAAAAAAAAAAATGTTCAAAGACTTTTTTATTTTCTCTCCAACGCTCTTTTTTTTTCTTCTGTTGTGTTGGGTACGGAGGGCCACTCACTCCAGCATAGCCCATCTATTTGTCCTTCACTGGACTCTGCTAGATTTTAACTCAAGTCTAGCAGACTAACAAGTTTTAAATAAAATAAATAGCCTCTGCTGGCTGTGCTAATTCACTGTTCATATCCTCTTTCCAAATCAGTATTTAATAGTTTATGTAGATCAATATGGAAGTTTAATGTTAAACATTTTGATGATTCTACACTTACGCCAGCCTGAAAATGGTAAAAACTT
This sequence comes from Crypturellus tataupa, assembly GCA_034781795.1. Taxonomy (NCBI): domain Eukaryota; kingdom Metazoa; phylum Chordata; class Aves; order Tinamiformes; family Tinamidae; genus Crypturellus; species Crypturellus tataupa. Next base: position 4,978,953 of record JAWLRI010000002.1, read on the forward strand.
CTTTTCCTAAACTGTTTTCTGCCTCATAGACAGATTTACATCTATAATGAGATTCTGCATTTTTATAGCTGCAAAGAAAGGACTTCCTCCAAGCCTTGTTTCATTAATTATATTCTCCCTTATCTGTTTATTTACAGAACTGCTTCTAAAAGGTATTCTTTTATTTTCTTCAAATAAGCAACTAAAACGAAACCAAAACAGTGCTTATCATTTTGCTTATCTTAAATCCTCTGCCACAAAATCAGGTTTTAATAAGAAATTAATATTTGTGTATTTAATCTCTAATATAAATTATTTTATATATTATGTAATACATATTTATATAGACTGAATATAGTTCCTATAAAACATAAATCATTAACATATTTTAAACATAGATAACATATTATAAGTTAGTAATTGATAATAACATGTAATCTGTTATATTTTTATATATAAAATATGGATATTTATATATAAAACACAAATGTGTTCTGGTCTGGATCTGGTCATAAATTCAAATACAAGTGTTGATCTGACAAGTAGTTTAGTCTACCTTGCAGCAGACAGAAATTAATTTAGGGGACAGAAAACTATGTTAACTTTTTGAAAACAGTTGAGATTCTACAAAGAATATTGGAAAATACTCTGATGCATGATGCTTGAATTCATGAAAAATTCAGATCAAATCTGATTTAATACACTTTTCTATGAACTGGACAAAGTTCTGCTCTCATGTTCAATATGGATAGTGCACTAAAGGCATTAAAATTATTTATCATCACACTGCTGTGCCAAGCCAGACTGCAGAACAAAATATTAGTACTTTACCCTGTGTTCAAACTTCTTACAAAGCCCAAATAACTATTTTCCCGTTAGTATTACATTCTCCCTGTCATTTCTTCTCAGAGGGAACACTGATCTCTGTAATTGCATGGTTAAAGATTTCATTTTATTCTAATATTGCAAAACTTCTGTGTAATTTCAGTTCATAATAAAGCATGCCACTTCCATGTCCTGCTTCAATTCCTTAAGGAAAACATTAAAGAATTAGTTAATATCCAAGGGGTTCAAGTGAGGTATTATGTGAATTTTCCTGAACACTGGAACTGGATTCAAATACTATCATGTGAAAAGCAGCATAAACTCATTCTCCATAGGAGGCAAGTGAATTGTTTGTCAGTTGTGGTGAGTGATGCTTGTATTTGACACAACTTCCTAGTTTGTCTCTCATCAAGATGGTCTAGAGGATCTGAAACTTTTCCTTAGAACTGGCTGACATGACATGGTACCTGCAGGAGACCCATCAGCACATAAACATATTCCTCTTTTCCACTGACCTTTTTTCTTTTTCTTTTTCTTTTTTTTTTTTGGATTGTCTCATAAGCCCCTCAAAACAAAACTAAAGAAACATGCTTGTTATCAACACATTCCACAAGTATTTATTTACATGAGGATGATTTCACAACCTCTTTTGAGCATCCTACCAGGACCTCTGCCTCTCAGGCTGTCATTCAGTAGCAGCCTATCTCACATCATCTGAAATGAGGTAACTGAAATTCCCACCTACCCTTATTTTGCCACATATCAGTTAATCATGTCTTAAATCCCTTCTGGTCAAAGTTCAGGCCAGGACACAGTTTCAGGGTGTCAATGAAACACCTTGTTTCATTGGATTATTGTCTTTGCCAAAGTCAAAGGGAGCATGGACTTCCCTATGTGAGTAGCCAGATAATTCTTTCCAGATTCTACTTTTCTGTAGGAAATGAAAATGTCCTGAACTTACTCATTTCTGCCATCGCTATCTGAAATTCATGATCATTATGAGATCATGTGGCATTTACAGCTCGACATAAAAGCTCCACACCAGGTAACCAGAACAGGAGAAAATCAAACTGATGGGTGTCTTGCATTGCTTCACCCACGTACGGCAGCATCTCTCAGCTAGCAACACAGTATTTTGAAACACAACACCGTACACCAGCCTTGTACTTTCTATAGTCCTATTGAAGTGATGATATCATAGAATATGGCAATGCAAAATGCCAAGGCAAAGGACTTTTTCTACCAGAGTAATCTAACATTGCTATGAATTGTTAAAATGTCTTCAACAATTTCAAATCAGTCATCTTTTACACTCTGCTAAATGAGCAGTGAAATTGTTCCTACTACATTTGGCAAATCCAGATTTTTTTGGATTTGGAATTTACTTGGATTTACATTAAATGAAACCCACTAGAAATACTGAAATATTACGTAGCATCAGTAGGGTTTCAGTGGCTGTTATACCACTGCAGACTAGGAATGGTCACAAGCTCACACGCTCCTCTAGCCACTGTGCAATACATAGACACCTGGATTGCCAGAGTGGCAATCGGGTTTCCATACATTCCTAGAGACATTCATCCAGGGAGTGATGACAGATTTTCAGAAAGACGATAGTTTGAATCAACCTGTGGAGATCGCATATAGTCAAACCCCCTGACTAAAGCAGGGCTCCTTTCCAGGCCATGCCAACCTTCTCGGGGCCTCATCCGGCCAAGGTGCAAACATCTGCAAGAATGTTGCTTGGACCCAAGGAGGGAGACCCACCACCTCTCTGGGCAAACTGTCCCAGCGCTCAGCTCCTCTCTTCGGGAAGAGTTTTTCTCTTGTGTTAGCTGGAGTGTCTCTTGCTGCAATGTGCGCCCTTGTTGCTGCTTCCATCACTTTGCACTGACTAGTGGCTTTGTCTTCCTGATGCTAGCCACCTGTGTCCTGAAGATCGCGATTACACCTCCCCTACCATCTCTTCTCCAGGGAGAACAAATCTGTTCCTCCCAACCAGTCCTTTTTGGATATGTCCTCCAGGTTCCTGACAATGGGGATGGTCTTCCATTAGGGGATGTTCCAGCAGTAAAAGGAATCATAGAAGGCATGGAAACTTCTTGTTTACTAACAATGAATGTGGTAAAATAAACACATATAAGGAAAAAATGCAGAATTAGGAGCAACTTACCAAGAGAAGTACAAACTGACAAGAATCATGGTGTGCACATTTTGTTGTTACCTTGTTGAATGACCTGAAAACATTGGTCAAGGGAAAGGAATTTGCAGATAATTTTGAGCTGTATTGCATATTATTTCTTTTGAATCTGTCCTCTCTAGAGAATAATAATGACTAATATGCCTAAAAAGATGGACCAGCCTTCTAAAAAGATGAGACTGTTCATGCAAATAATATCATGACAAAGATGTCAGTGACCAGGAAAAGAATGGGATGGAGAGTAATAAAATAAATTAGATGTAACAAAATAAGTTAGAAGCCTGATAAGCATCATCTAAGGCCACCTAGAGAACTGGCTTCTACCATGCTGGACTTGTCAGTACTCCTCCAATGACTAGGATTGTGGAAAAAAACTCTGAAAAAGAGTGGAGTCATGGGAGATTAGAAAAGAGCTCCTCTCATTAAATGTCTTTAAAAGGCTGAAATGAAGGAGGCAGGAAATAATGGAACGATCATCTTAACTTGAAGGTTGTCAGTGTGGCACTTTCTAAAACTCTTTTTTTTTTTTATTACAGCTATTTATTATTAAATTGATCACTGCAAAATTATCCCTCAAGAAAATATAAAACTAAGGTGTAAATCAGACCAGTTGAATGCACTTATGCCCTTAACTTAAAAAAAAAAACCCTCAGATTCAAAACTAAGAGATGGTAAAATACAGAGATAAACTAAGAATAGAATAGAATAGAATAGAATAGAATAGAATAAAATAAAATAAAATAAAATAAAATAAAATAAAATAAAATAA
>JAWLRI010000002.1:4985605-4997475 GCA_034781795.1 Crypturellus tataupa
TGCTCCCCCCCCGGGTCTCTGCGCGCGCGTGGCCCCGGCGTTGTGGCCCGGGCCGTTCCGCAGCGGCGCGTTTCGAAGGGCGCCCGTGGGAACGCGGGCGAGGCCTGGCCCGACCGGCCCGCGGTCGGGATGCGCGGGCCCCGGTGCCGGGGCTCTGGGTGTCCCGGGGAGCTGGAGCCGGATGGCTGCGTGCGGAAGAGTGCAGACCTCCCCCCGTTCTTATTATTTATTTGTTTGGAGCCTGTCTGTTTAGTGATACCAGGGAAGCAGCCGTTTGGGATTCTGTTCCCACATGCAGTGTGAATTTGTCCCATTAGTAGATTTTCCAGAGTAATCAAAAGCTTCTGGACCCACTGCTTGTTGCTCCTCTTTTTAAGGCAGGATGGAAGCTCTGTTTCAGGTAGGGTCTGTTCAAGGGGGCTGCCCTCCCCTTGCCCAGAACATGAGTGTCCCCGCTCCTCCTTGGCCAGGTGTGCTGTGTAGGCGCTGGGGATATCAAAGCTCCTATCAGACGTGCAGATTTTGCAAGGTGGATGAGTCACGCGGGGTATGCTGCGCGGCTGTGGCCGCCACGGCAGCCAGCAGCAGGAATGCCTGCAGCGTGCCAGCGGTCCCGGGTCTGCGCCCGCCCTGCCGAGCTCTCTGCTCCAGCCAGGGCGTTTCTATTGGCTTCTCCTAGCTTGGCTGCGGGGTGGGTTCCTGTATGCGTGGGCTTACACGCGTGAAGTACGTACGTGTACTTATGAAATACTCAGCTAAGTGTCCTTGCATAGTAGGTCACCCTATTAGTGTTTCATGTTCTGTACAGATAAAGATTACTTGTCATGATGACGGAGATGTTGGTTGCAAGGTGTCCCCGTTGGATCAAAGGCTTATAATACAATGAGGTGTTTTTCAGGCTGATGTTCTTTTCCTCCCCTCTTGGAAGTCCCAGGGAACTTTGTGTAGGGATTACGAGACCAAGTTCACTTTTGAATACATGATTGCACTATTTAGGACTTCAGAACAAATGAGAAAATGTTGCATTTAAGATCAGTTTTCTTTATTATAGTGCTCAAAGTAATTGCTTGAGGTAAAATCTCTCTCAAAAGGGGAGGAAAGGACAGTTCCTGTAACTCCCATTAGGCAGTGAGACACCTTTAAGTGTTAAAGCATCATTATCCTCCTGTACTGGGATCCAAGAGAATTGGAAAGTAGGATATGAGGATATGGATTGCAGATTTTTGGGCACCAAAATATTTTTCTCCTTGTTTCTCTAACTCTTTTCTTTCCATGTTTGTTACAGGGCACTCATATTTCCCTTTCTGATCCGGCAAGGAAAGCCAACCCCATTCTTCACTTTTGTGCTAGCACTTCTGTTCTGTGTCTTCAACGGGTACTTGCAAGGCCGAAGCTTAAGTGCCTATGCAAAATACCCTGCAGACTGGTTAAAAGGGCCTTACTTCATTATAGGTAAGTTGAAATGTATTGTGAAGACATCAGTAGTAGAACACCCTTTTTTTCTTATGACTTCTTATTGTATTTTATAATATGTTCAATTACAAAATAGTTATTCAGGATTCTAAATAGCTTTGTGTTTGCTGTGTACAATAGGTACACAATAAAAACGGTTAAGGTACTTCCGACTTTGACTTAAGACTGATTCCTACAGCTTCAAATGTAACTTTACAGAATAAACCTAGGAATAAGCTCAACTAGCATGAAAAAAGGTGAATAAACATCGTGTACTATTCAGCCTGAGAGCTGGGGGCCTTAAATGAAACCGGCAGCATGTGAGTTAGAAAAAACAAGCAAAGAGCTGATGCAACTAAACTAAAATTCTTTGTTTCATGGTGTCTAGACAACATAAAGTTCATATGGTTTCAGACTGAAAGGAGCAAATGGATGGACTAAAGATCTACTGAAGAGCAGCTGCATTTCTGGTTTTAGACGTCCTTGCCATTCAGCTATTTACTTTCACAAATGAGAATCTTTTAATGGGGCCGTTGTTGTGAGAAATTAAGTTATCCCACCATGGAGTAGGGGCTGACCCTTCAGTCCTCCCAGGAGCTGCCATTACATTTATATTTGCTGCAGGCATAGAATTAAATGTCTGGAAAATATAGCATAGATGTTGGCTTTGCTCTGTGTTCAACTCCCCAAAATCAGATATGGTTTCCCAATGAAATCTTTACCAAAAGATTTACTCCTAGATGAAGATAAACAAAAACTTAGCAGTCAAGCAGAATAAGAGACCATGTCAGTCATTGATCTGTCAGTCACTGAGAAAAATTAAAGCACAAGGAAATGATTTTTCAGTGGATGCTGGGCATTTGTATATAATTGAAACTTTCTTGGTGCTCTACTATCTTAGATGCAAGTTTAAGATGACAAGAATTTCAAATGGACCTGGCAAACTGTACAAAATCTGTTGCAACATAGACTATAAGATGAGGCTTCTAGTGCTTTAATTTCCCACCTAATCAAAATATTATCTCAGTTCTGTAAACAAACTGTGAGTCAAGAGGAAATATCAATTAGTGCACATTTATAATTACTAATTTGTGTTTATCCCAGCAAGTACTTCTAGATATTCTGTGCCAAATATCTCCAATTCATGCTTATAGTTTTGGTCACTCAGATGCAGTGTGGCTCTTTTGCACACTGAATACATTCTGAACAATTGTATTACGGTGCTGTAAACTTTCAAAAGCATTTGTCAATGTCTTATGTCTCTGGACAAAATGACAAGGAAACCTGAGTGGAATAGCAAGAACACTCCTTTGCTAAGGAATATTATGAGATTATCACTTTAGTTTGTTAAAAGTTACGTGAGGAACAGAAATGTAGCAGTTGGTCAAGATTCAGTAGCTGGAGGCTGAAGTGAACTAAATTTGTGGTGAAAACAGAGGAATGAGGCTAATGAACTATCAGGACAGAGGGTTTTGAAGAACTGTGTTCTCAGTCCCAGGGCCTTAGGCTGAATCTGTGTTCAGATGTTTAGGAGGAAGCCATGGGAAAGCAGTAGCTTTAATTTATGCTAGCAGTGTGCTTCCCTCACAACTGCTATGTACTGGGTGCAGATTTAATTTGGAGAGTAGTGAACTAGGTTCCTTTCAGTGGAAACTTTACATCTGTTTAAGGTGCAGTGCAATAGTTTATAAAACCATTACTATGTTCCAAATCAATGTGGGAACATTGCCATCACAGCCTTCCAGTGTGTATCTATGTACCACTGAAAAGCCTGTGAACTCAAGAGCACCCATGGTACCCTGAGATGGTTAGTGCCAGATACAGGACCAAATACCATCTGTAGCTGCATCTGCTGCCAGTTATTCCCTGTCAATCTTGTACTTTTTCCCTAATTCATCCCCAGGTCTATTCAGGAACTCCTTCCTTTCTTTCCCTGCTTTAACTTCATTGATGCCTTTGCAGTGTTCCCTTGTCTTTTATTACACTTTACATACCTGCTAAAATGCTAATTTTGATGGCCAACTCTTTTGGGTCTCAAAAGAACTATGTCATTGCTGCAGCTCTGCAGTGACACCTATAAATTAGAGGTGTTGGCAAGAGAATGTTGGTTTGAAGTTTCCTGTGCAGGGCTGGATGAACAAACAGGCATTCTACCTCCACTACCTGGAATAGGTGTGATTAATGACAGCAGGAGTAAAGTCTTAATCTGGTTATTAGGACATAGCATATTCAGTATCTCTCATAGTATCTGTCATCCATATGCTACATGTGATCCCTTCTTACAAAGCAAGATGAATGGGGCGGGTGAAAAGGTTCTCAAATATGTCTGCTGAGCTCACCCATATTATGTGTTCAACCTGTGGATCAGAATGTGCTGGAGCAACCTGCCTCCCTTCCTGCCTGTACATCCCGACTTGGGTGGAAGCCAAGTCACACAGAGCGGAGTGCGCACCCAACTCTGGGCTCTGCCATGTGGGACTTAGTTTCTCCTTATGGCTGCACACTGGGAGTAAGGACAGGCGAGCGCAGTGCCCCTGCGGGACAGGAGCAGAGAATGACTCTTGGGCACTTTCAGGAAAAAAGTGGCCTTTGAACATGCATGGTGTGCTGTAGAAACAGCTTTCACTGCTATGCTCATTCTTTATGAAGAAAGAATTGATTGCTTCTTTTAGAGGTGCAGTAGTTTTCAATTAGGAGGGATGAAAAATGCTTATTATCTAGCAATTTTTAATCCAAGAGTAATTAGGCACTTCTAAAGCAAGCTTCTGTCTTTTTACGCTATCTGACATGTGCTTAGTAGTTCATATCTTGTTTTACAAACTTCATTTTTTAAACTTTAAATCTTCAGGTATATGACAAATATGGAGGTAAATATAGAGAATATTTTTATAAAATTATTATTGCAGTTCAGATTAATGATAAATCTAACTTTCAAGAAAATGATTATTTTTCTTTGATATGGTAGTACTGGTATAACTGTGGTTAAAAAAAATCTATATAAACTTAGGTAAATTAATAAAAGTGTTGTTACATTTAAGTGCAAATAATCTGTGTGCTTTTTAAGAAAATTACTATAATAGATTAATTTTGAAATTATTGTATGGATAAAGGTAATACTTATCATCTAGCTGCGTGAATGGCATCCTTAAAATTTTTCAGGGTACTGCTCAGTTTTTCTTCGCTACCAAATAGCAAAATGATAGTTATCAGTATTAAGAGAAGCAAACGAGGTTTGTAGTGCTAGAAGAACTTATAAGCCATAAAGTAAAGGTCTTCTGCAGTTGTGGTTAGAAGACATCAAGACAGGTGTCAAACTTAATTGTGATTTAGGACTTTCCAGGCATGTAATTGATTAAATAAAATTGGCCATGAACAAAAATATGTGCATCTTTTGTGCTATATAATAAATCTTACAGTTAGCGACATAAAAGGAATACTGTGTTATGTACCAGAGATCATTGCCAGGACTTTGACTCTCAATATTAATTTAATTTGATAAAACTGTTCCTGAACAGTCTGGCCACTGGTGGTTAACACCTAAGAGACCTTTAAAAGTGTGTGGGTGGGTGTTTTTAAATCTACTTAACATTAGACTATCTGAATATATCACCACTGAAATAGTTGAAGAACAGTGCAGTGTAACAAGAATCACAGAATGGTTGAGCTGGAAGGGGCCTCTTGGGATCTAATTAAACTGCCCTGTTCAAGTAGGGTCACCTAGAGCACATTGTCCAGGATTGTGTCCAGGTGACTCTTGAATATCTCCTAGGGTTGGAGAGTCTGCTGCATCTCTGGGCAAGCTGCTGCAGTGTACAGTCACTTTCACATTAAAGAGATTTTTTTCCTTATGTTCAGACAATTTCCTCTGTTTCAGTTTGTGCCTGTTGCTTCTCATCTTGTTACTGGGCTCTGCTGAGAAGAGTCTGACCCCATTGTCTTTACATCCTCCCTTCAGATACTTATGTACATGTTAAGATCTTCCCTTGCTCCTCTTTTGTTGCATTTTGTTTCCTTTTAAAATTTTTCATTGATACCAGTAGAAAACACTGGTATTGAAGTGTGATATTTTGAACCAGAGGGACCAGTGGCATGAATGTGCCCCTAAGTAACATCCCAAGTGATACCAGGAGCAGAGGTTCCCAGTTTGCACTCAATTCATACAAGATGATCGGTCCTGGCTACAGCAGAAATGGAGCAGAAGCAGCCTCGCCATCTTTCCCTTTGATTGTTGATGTGAGGTTCATGGTGTCCAGAACTCACTGTGCTGGCGTGTTTCTCTCTCCTTTCACCATCAACCTGACCTCCCTGTAAATACCACATATATAGGAGCTACATAGGCATGTGCCAACTTGGACCTTTCTAGCATGCAAATTATGAGTGAGTCAATCATCATTTTCTCTCCCCCCAAATACATTGAGTTCAATCCACAGAACCATTTGAGCTTTTCTGCATGGCGTTAGGCTTCCCTGCAGAATCTCCTCTTAAGCAGAGATGCATCTCAAGGTTACTCCTTGAGGTTAAGAGCTTGCTTATGTCCAGCAGATCCTTGGTAAGTGTTTAATACCAGGCTATAACTTTACAAGCCTTTGGAAAACTGCTAAGTTTTAATTGTGTGCACATGAATCCTTTAGACATAAACTGTTGATCAAGCGTGGGATGAGAATTGGGCCCAGTTGCACCCAGACTCCTCTCGGAAGGAGTTTGGAAAGCAAAGCTAAGTCACTATCTGTTGTCAATAAAACATATTCCTGCTTCTCTGTGGCTAGTGAAGTGCCTCACTCACCCACAACAAATGTCAAAAAAAAATGTTTTCCCATCTCTTTGTTCAGTGTGGAAAGGTCTCATATGATCTTACTACTTTTGTAGCTCAGGAGGGTATTTTATCTCTTCCCCTCAAAGCAGAATGCAGCCAAAGTCTAAATACAGAGCTAGTCAGAAAGATTTCTAAATAGTTTGCATAGGCCTGTTAAGCCAAAATTCCTTAATATAATACATATGCCTTAATATCATACATCTTGTTCACAAATATCCCTGTCAAAGTCTTACTAAAGACATTTCTGAGGTGGGCTGCAATGCTGCAACTTAGTTCATTCTTAGATTTGATAGCAGTGGTATGTTCTTCAAGACAGAAGTTTCCACTGCAGTTTCTGTCACCCAGTACTTCCAATAATTTCACTTTTTTTTTTCCAATTAAATTTTAGGATTGATCTTGGGAATTAGGAGTAGCATATGCAAAAGAAAATACCAAGAGAGCAAGCAAAAAAACCCGAAAAAGATCTCTGATCTTGCATTGTAGATTCCAGCAACTATGTGAAGTGTCTGAAATCACTGAATCGGTGAAGTGTTTGGTCCACTTGGAGGTCTTGTGGGGCTTAATTTATTAGACTTACTGTTTTGGCAACTAAGTGATTCAGAAGACAAGTTTTAGTTCCTGTGATCAGGACTAGTATAGAATGTTGTTGTGCTTGAGGTTTTCTTAAAAACTAGTGGTAGGCTGAAGACCACTCCCCAGGCTGCCTGTGAGAAAATATTTCTGTTTTTGCAATTCTCATTTTCATTATTATACTTCACATTCTTTTAGGGGTAGTGGTGGTTATAAGACTTCATGAGACACTACTCATACATCAATTTGTACAATTAGGTTGCATTAAGTTTAGTTCTTGCACAATTTAGTGCTGTCTTAAGATTACTTCACAGTCAAGGTGATATTTATTGTGTACCTCCAACTTCTTGTTGCTAATGTCGCCAAACACTTATTCAAAGGAAGCCAAATATGAGCAGAAACTAATTTTATACTCTTCAAAAGAATGTCAACCTAAACATACATTTTCCTGGTTCAGTATTTTACTTCTACCCAATAGAAGTGGGATCACAGCTGAGAAATAACAAGTAACAGAAATGGTTCTGTGGATTGCACAATAATGCAGTGTTCATACTGGTCCTCTATTTTTCAGGTTGACAGATCTGTACATTTACAAGTCTGGACAGGTTTGGCAATCCTTTGGTTTACCTCAAGGCTGTAAAACTTAACATTAAGTTTCTGCCACAGGTTTTGTAGATTGGGTTTTGACCTACAGAAAAGGGAATAGTACTTAGTTCAAGTTGAGGCAGTAAGACAGGAACTCATCTGCGATCTTGGAAAAGTAAAACCTTTTTCATCTCTCTTCGTGGAACATTATTAAAGGCATGTGAGGCAAGCTCAGTACCCACAGTACTCAGCAAGTTTAAGCCTAACTCCTGGAAGCCCTTACTTACATTGTCTGCGCTAGTCCTGCATCTGGACCCACTGTGTATCAATCTTGTTGTTCCCTTTGTTGTGCAAAAGTTGTCTGCTGTGAAAACTCTAGCATATTGAAAAGAGGAAATTAAATATGTTCTTTCATTAGGAATCAGAACAGCTGATTCCTTCAGTTTTGTTTAAAATGTTGTATTCAGTTTTCTGCACAGAAGGGAGAGGTGTTTGCAAACCTTTTATAGATACATAACAACATAAGAATAAAACTTCATACAGCACTGGTCCTATCGAGAGAGCTGCTAATTGCTATGAGTCTCCTGTGAGAAGGGCTCAGTGTGGGATTATGATTGTGCATAATGTCACTACAATTGCTTATACTGCTTGTATTAATACAACTTTGAGATAATATGTTGGCTAATATGTAATATAAAATATCTGATTGCAGGTTGTTTTCTGATCAGCCCTTCAACTCGATGTATTGAGGTTACTATTTTAAATATTTTTCTTCAGGTTTTCTAGGGTGGTTGATTGGCATGGCAATCAATATTCATTCTGATCATATTCTCAGAAATCTGAGGAAACCCGGGGAAACTGGTTATAAAATACCGAGAGGTGAGTAACAGAAACATATATGAATAGAAGACCTTCTAAAGCTTTGTATATTTTTGGGGATGATATAGTAGCATAAGCTGAGTTTCTTAATGTAGAAGAAGTCTACATTAATGTAGAAGAAGTCTACATTAAGAAGTAATTTCACAGTTTGGGAAATATTTTGCTCTTAAGCCAAGTATTGCAAGGAACCAGTTGCATGCATCATGTGGTTCACACAAAAGCCAGTTTTGATTCTATTTTAAGAAGTGGTACAAACCTAAAACAGCTGTCCATAGCGAGGAAGTACGACACAAATCCAAAGAAGGTTAAACTTTGTTAGTTTTGTTCTTCATGGGACAATACAGATTATGGAGGGACTTCTTATGAAGGTTAATTAATGGTGAAAGTGTATTGAATTCTTGGAGGCATTAGACCATTCCAGGCATTTTATACTCTCAGAGAGTAGGAAATAAGTTATTTCTGAATTCTGCAATTTCTCCAAGTTTGGTTTCTATCCTTAATAGACATAAATACTGTTTATGCGTAAATGTTTTAGACATATACTACTAGTGTTATTCACTTATTTCACTGAATGACAAGATTGAAGCAGTTAAGATGAGCTTTCCTTAGACCTAGCTAGAGATAGGAACAAAAGATGCCTCAAAAAACAAACAAACAAACAAACAAAAAAAAACCAACACATATCTTAAACCAGGGAATACCAGGAAATAAATTTGCCATTTACCTGAGTAAAAAATATATGGCCAAATACAATACAATAATATTGTATTTATCATTAACTTAGTTTCTGGAGTACTTCAATAGAATAAAGAAATTAAACACTATATCCTAACCAATGCCAGATACACTTTACATTTTAAAAAGTTTGAGTTTGTGATCAAAGAGCCAGTTTAGTATTATTGTAAAGTAATTATCTATAAAGGCATGAAATTGCTTTTGGTACTACTTGATCTCATTTTCTTTGTTACAATTATAAAGGGAAAATCAGAGGTGGAGATAATCTATTCTAGAATGAGATCAGAAGTAATCTTTCAAATTAAACTGAAAAATACTGCTTTCCCTACCTTTAAAAATTATATTAACTGAAATATGGATTATTATGCTACCTGTAAGAGAGATTATTGAAGCTCTCCTTGATTAAGGTGCTATTAGAATAAATTTGTCCTGCTTTTTAGGAGGAATGTTTGAATATGTCAGCGGAGCAAACTTTTTTGGAGAGATTGTGGAATGGTTTGGGTTTGCCCTTGCCTGCTGCACCTTTCAAAGTCTTGCATTTGCATTGTGCACCCTTTTCATCTTGGGTTCACGGGCAAAACAACATCACCAGTAAGTATTTGTGTCTTAAAATTTTCTTGTCTTTATGCTACACTTTATTTCCATTTTATAAATTATGCCTTATCCTGTAGGGATGTTACAGAACAAGTCTTGTGAAAGGCTTGGATACTGCAGTCTTGAGTAACACAGAATATCTCTGAGTAGTATTAAACTGAACAGGATTTCATCACAGTAGCATTAGGGACAAGAGCACACAACATACAGTGAGGTCAAAATAATAACACTTCATTAAACATGGCCTAAAAAGATTATAGGAAGGACAATTTTCCTCAATTAGGAAAATTGTTTTTCCTTCAGCATGTACTATGGTCTTCTTTCCCTTTTTGCTTGAACTTCTTTCTATAATATTGAAAAAAAAAAAGGAAAATCATTCTATAGACTTCCATTATGGTTTATAATATGGATGTAATATGGATATTTTGTAATCTATCAGGTGTACAGAAAAAAACCCAAAGTCAGCAATTATACTGCTTACTATATGGTATTTAGTTTCTATTCAGTAAATAAGCCATCAGTCTGAAAATGGGCTGTAATCATATACTGACTTTTCTTTAAACAGATGAATCAAGTTTGAGGGAAAACTTGTTTCTTGGAAGAATACTCTTTAACAAATAGCATATTTAAAAATTTTTTGAATACCTTAATCATACAATTTAAGTGTTAATCATTTTTGTTATTTTCAGCTTCCTGCTTTGCTTCTCACTATGCAACTCAATTGCATGAGAAATAAACCTCAATTTAAGGAGGAAATAGATTGGAAATAGTATGAGGAAACAGAAAAAAAATGAATCAGATCAGCTGTGACTTTGTCTAATAGAATTTTGAACAGAGCCTCCAGAGATGGAGATTTTCCTTCACCATGTTCCTGGGGTGGTCTCATTCTCCATTACCCTCTTCATGAAAGATTTTTTCCTAATATCCAACCTGAGCCTTCCAAGCTGTCATGTGTGACCATTTCCCCTTGTTTTATCTTCTGCCACTAGTGAGCTGAGGCACAGAGCAGTCTAGTTTGGAAGTGACACCTCAAGGTCGTCCAATCCGTTTATCAACCAGGGCTACCTTCGAGGCCAGGCTAGCTTGCTCATGGCTCATCCAGTTGAATTTTGAATGTCTCCCAGGATGGAGTTCTCAACTCTTCTCTGAGCAGCCTCATCCAGTGCTTTCCCATTCTCAAGAGGAAGAATTCTGTCTTTATGTCCAGCTGGAATTTTCCTTGATGCAGCTTGTAGCTTCTGCCACTTGTAGAGGCACACATTTCTTGTGTCCTTCCAGGAAGTCTGCCTCTGTCTTCTCTCTAATTTACTAGAAGACTGCAATTAGGTTCCACCTTAACCTTCTCTTCTCCAAGCTGAACAAACCCATTGTTCAGCAACAAACTCAGCCTTTCTTCATATATGTCCAGGTCCCTAACCACCTGAGTAACTGTCTGCTGGACTCTTTTCTAGTTTGTGGACTTTTATGTTTGACTAGGAGCCCTAAACTGGGCATTGTACTCTCGACAGAGCCTCTCAACTGTTGAATAGTAGAGAATAAACACTTTCCTTGATATGGTGACTCTGTACTTCTTAGAAGTAGCTTGGTATGCAGTTCCCCTTCATAACTGCAGTAACTGCAGGCATTCAGTACTGACTTGTGTTGAACATGTTCCCTGGGTTGTCCGTGTCCTTTTTTGCAGAGGTGCTATTTGGCCAGTGAGTCCCCAGCCTGCACTGTTGCGTAGGACTATTGCATCCTATTGCAACTGTAGAAATTTGCCTTTTATTTTTGTAGATTTGCTCCATTGCCTCAGCTCCCCTTCCAGGAAGTGCAGGCAGCAGCCCCTTAGGCATCCCTTCACTAGACTAATCTCAGTCCTCCGCCTCTCCTTATATGTTGTGTTCCTCAGGCTCAGTTCTTGTGGTTTGTTTCCTTCCATTTTGAACCTTGATGAAACTCTCTGAGTTCTTTTCTTACCAAAAAAAAAAAAAAAAGATAAAGAATGTTAAAGGAAATAATTGACATTAAAGCAAGAATCCGTAAAAATGGAAAATTGCTTAAAAAAAAAACACCATAATTAGAATCATAGAATCATGCCTAAGGTTGGAAGGGACCTCCAGAGATCATCTAGTCCAACCCCCCTGCACACGCAGGGCCACCTAGAAAAACATGGCACAGGGCTGCACCCAAGCGGGTCTTGAAGATCTCCAGGGACGGAGACTCCACAACCTCTCTGGGCAGCCCGGTCCAGTGCTCTGTC
>JAWLRI010000002.1:5007262-5017722 GCA_034781795.1 Crypturellus tataupa
ACCAGCTGAAGGCTATTTCACCAATTCTCAGTCCCCACACAGCTGAAGGCTGTCTCACCAATTCTCAGTCCCCACAGACATCCAGTCTTTGAGCCCCACATTGGGCGACATTTGTTGCATCTTGTGAAGGAATGGACTCAGTGTGGGGTGCAAAATGAGACAAGTTTATTTTCAAACTAACTTCTTTTTATACTTTCCTAACACAAATGTAGCAAAGTTCACAATCAGCAGCTTGCCACCTGTGCGGTTGTTCTGGCTTTGTTTCCGCACGGGGCGGCGGGGGATGTTCTGCAGTCCTTCTCCTTCGGCCCTGTCCCCCATCTGCTGACATCCTTGCGCTTAACTATCTGCCAACAAGGCACTGTTGTCTGTGAACGAGCCTCCACACAAACAGTACAAAAATACATACATGGTTTTATACCATGTATGGTACACAAGATATGTACCAAGTAATGATATATCTTCTAGTGTTTTGTCTCTATGTTAACACTGTGTTAAGTGGTGCTGTTTAACATGTTTTACTGTGACACTGTATACCCATGGGTTTACTGGGACAATATATATTGTATTAGAGCTTCCAGTCTTTACTGAATGCTGCTGAGAGCGAAATTGCAAGCCACAGTATCAATTGAAAAGGCTGTTCCCTCCTCTGGTTCGGGGTTATTTTTCTCCCAGCTGCAAGCTGCAGAAGCCAGTAACTGAAGCGAGTGTCTGACATTTTGAGTGACCATGTTACATACAGTGTTTTACCACCATCCCAGGAGCTCTTGTACCTTCGTACATTCTCCCTGTCAAGGCTGATGCTATTGTTTGAGGCATTCCTGAAGCTCATTCTATGCCACAGTCACACAAGGGAATGCAAATGAACTAACATATGCCAGCAATAACAAAAGGCATCCTGAAGGACTAATAAAGCCTGTAAAGCTCATACCTCCAAAGGGCTGAAGGTAAGTTGGAAATGAAGGCAATTTTGATACACAGAATCACAGAATGGTTGAGCTTGGAAGGGACCTCTTAAGATCAAATCAAACATCCTTGCTCAAGCAGGGTAACCTACTGAACGTTGCACAGGATTGCATCCATTAGGATTTTTAGTATCTCCTCACCAGAGCTGAGCAGAGGGGCAGGATCACCTCTCTTGGCCTGCTGGCAACGCTCCTTCTGATGCAAGTCAGGATCCCACCAGCCACCTTGGCCACGAGGGCACATTGCTGGCTCACAGTCACTCTGTAGTCCACCATGACTCCCAAGTCCTGACAGTGAGGGTGACAGAGCCCTGGAACAGGCTGCCCAGAGAGGTTGTGGAGTCTCCTTCTCTGGAGATCTTCAAGATCCGCTTGGACGCAGTCCTGTGCCACGTGCTCTAGGTGACCCTGTATGTGCAGGGAGGTTGAACCAGATGATCTCTAAAGGTCCCTTCCAAGTTTAATGATTCTCTGAAGATGCATCTGAGAGAGAGATGTTTTTGCTAGGCCACTCTCCATCATCTTTGAAAGTATGCCCCCAATCTTCACATCTCCAACCAGTTCTTCCTTTTTTGTTAGTGCTAGATTCAGCAGTGCCCCTCTCCTTGTTGGCTCCTGTCTCAGAAGTTATCATCAGTACTCTCCTGGAATCTCCTGGGTTGCTTGTGCGTGCTGTGTTGTCTCTCCAGCAGATACAAAGGTGGCTAAAGTACCACTTAAGAACCAGGGGCTGTGATGGTGAGGCTGCTTCCATCTTTCTATTTAGAAGGCTTCATCGACTTCCTCTTTCTGATTAGGTAGCCTGCAGTAAACACCCACAACAGAATTACCCATGTTAGCCTGCCCTTTAATCCTTACCGGTAAGCTCTTGACCTGCTCCCTACTCACGCCTAGGCAGAGTTTGATAAATTTCCTTTGCTCTCTCACATAAAGAGCAATCCCCCACCTCACCTTCCTGACCTGTCCTTCCTGAAAAGCACACAGCCATCCCTGAAAGCATTCCTGTTATTTGAGATATCCCACCATGTCTCTGTAACTGCCATGAGGCTGTGGCCCTGCGACCACACATGGGTCTCTAACTCTTCGTGTTTGTCCCCCATGCTGCATGCATTGGTGTACAACTGTTCAGGGAGGTATCTGAGCATGCTGATTTCACCGAAGGGGTTCAAGTTTCCCATAGTCCTGTCTTGTAGGTACTTATTTAGCTGCATTTGGTTGCTGAAGGTTTCCCTGCTTGAGCCCTGTTTTGCTAACTGCATGTTCTCTGCAACTCTCCCCTTTTCCTATCTTTTGGCTCCGCTGCTGTGGAGCATTGAGCATCTTGAAGCTGGTCTATCTGTGTGGAAGCCTCTGACACCGCTGACGCAGCAGCTCCGACAGCTGCTGAGGAATGTGCTCTGTAGCGTGTCATACCCGAGGAAGTGTATGAAACTATGACTGCCAACAAAGGTGACTTTTTTGTACCCTTCTGTGTGGACTGCTATGCAGTCTGTTTGCTGCCCGTTTGTGGCTCTCCCATCCCAGTTCAAGGGAGTGGTGAATAGCTGTAGAAGGTCCAAGAAAAAGCAACCAAGGTGCCCAGATCCCACGTACATGTGGTCCATGACAAGAAGCTAAGGGAGCTCATTTATTTTGTAGGAGAGGAGGCTGCAGGGCTAAATTGTAGCTGCCTAAAATACTAGTAGTACAGCCAAAGTGCTGACAGGACTAAATTCATCTCGGTAGTGCCGATGGTGCAAGAAGCAGCAACATTTACGAGGTGTAGTGTGGGGCTTCAGGTTGGACATTAAGGAAAACATGTTGAGTGGGGAGTAGCCCAGCATTAGAACAGATTGCACTGAAGGGGAGAGGAAGGCTCTGTGTGTAAGCTGCATCTTTACACAACCATGGCAGATCTGTTTATTGGTGGGGATAGCACTGCTGCAAGAATGAGACTGGATTAAGCACCTCCACCAGTCCCTTCTAAACAATGCCTCTGTGAAGAACGTTTAGCATTAATAATGTACTTGGTGAATTTTGCCTATTTCCTACTCAAACTTTTTCTATACAACTATAATTAAAAATCAAGCAAACAAACATAAAACTATTCAGTATTTTATTCATAGAATAGATTGTTTTATAATATAAATAACACACATAGTCAATTTATGATTTTTTTTTTTTATAAACTGATCACAAGAGGGGATAACAGACACTTGAAATTCCTTTTATGTGTTTTGTCACCTTTCCCATTCTTTCCAATTTGTGACTAAGACAAATCTAATTTTAAAACATATTTTTGCCCCAGGATAATTTAATTTTAGCAAAATATGTTTCATGTAGTGATCACAAATAAAAAGAGCTATGATGCAGGCTGTCCCATGCATTTGCCCTCTGCTCTGGTACAGAGTAAAGGAAAGCCAATGAGAGTGTGGCCAGCTGGGAAAAAGATGTAGGGGAAAAAATACAAAATACCTAACACAGTTTCATTGTTTTAAAGACTGATTTCCATAGAATCATATTTTTGCAAGCAAGAAAATAACTTTCCATGGTAATTTTGAACAGCAGTCTTTCAGTGGTCTTTCATTTCACGTAAATCAGTTTTCCTAAAGATTGCCAAGCAAGCATTTGGAATTAATGATGTCTCTAGCTAATTTTGGTCTGTGGGAACAAGTTCTCACCTCCCTTAACCTCTCCACACATTCCTCCAGAGAAACATATGTCCCCTTCCTTCCTTCTGCTCCAACGGCAAGGCCAGTTGTTTGGCAGCAAGGCTGGGCACTCAGCCAGAGCCCTTACATTCTCTAGAAGGGGTTTTATCTTTCATAATGTATGCTGTAAATATTTTGTTCTAGCAGATCTGATCTGAAACTTTCCTGGGTATGGGACGAGATCTCACTTGAGACAGTTACAGACCAGTTCCCTTTCCTTTTAGGTAAGCGTAGGTATAACTTTTGTGAGACCAAAATATTTCATCTATAATTCTTGCTGGGGTTCATGTAGCCTGAACCAGAGTTTGGAACAGATATAGATCAGGCCCAGCAAGCAATAATGCCATGCACTACAAACATCAGCAAATTGTTCCAAGGGGCTGTGCTGAAAGCACATGCATACCTGTCTGTCCTGCAGATGGCATAACCAAGGTTAAAGCAGCTGACAAACCACTTCTACCTTGTCCTCCAGCCCTACGCCAGAGCCAGGGTTAGGAAAGACATGGTGCGCCTTTCCAAGCCAGTATCAAGCAATAGGACCATTACTGCCAAGCTAAGTGACCTTAGGCACCATTGGGCTGTCATCTACAAGAGATACATCACCCCCAGGACAGAGAAAGGAGTTCCTTTGTCAGGGGAAAAAGGAGAACAGAAGGAAGAAACAAGGGGCAAAGGAAAAAGAGGAGGCTTCCTCATCCTCAGGACAGCAATTGTACAGTAACTGTACAACTGCACAGTAGTCCTCAGTCCTTGCTCGCCACTCCTAGCAGATACAACCCAAGGGAAGACTATGAATGGTCGGCACTTCACAGCAATAGTATTTCTACAGGAGAGCTCTTCCAACGTCCCAGCTGGAAGTACGGAGGGAGAGACTGGCAACTGGGAGAGACTTAGGCAACTTATGGAAGGGAATGGTCATGAGAGAATCTCCATCAGAGGCACAGAGGGCACTTGCTCATAAATCCGTACAAACAAGGAGATAGAGGAGCCTATTTAATGCAGGAATTGGCTGAATCCCTCCCTGACAGTAGTGTTAGTGACTATTTGATAGCAGTGTCACTATCTGAAAGGATGACCTCTGGAGAGCCTGGCATAGGCCATTATTAATGGGAGGATTCATCAGGGACATTAAAACTAATTGGCCACAACATTAGAGAAGCATTTTTAAGCAACAGTCATGTATATTTGCACCTGGAAAGCAGAGTAGAATTGTTTCATGTTCTCCACTACTTCTATGGAGATGTCTGCATGCCCAGCCTGACTAAATTCCTAAACTATGGCAAATGAACTCAGCAAGTAAGAGGTAAAGACCACACAATAGTTATTCATTCAACACATTTTGTTCTACTGTTTTCTCACAGCGTTGCAAGACTAATTGGCAGCAAGGCTAGTAAAGTGGTTTGGCCAAGTTTAGAGAATTTTATACATTCCTAAAAAAGCTCAAGGCTCACATTACATTAATATGTCTGTCACTTTCTCACTCCATGCTCAAGAGAGGAATTCAATCTCACTGCTGTCCATCAAAAACAGGAACCATACCAATCATCACCTCAGGAAGAACTATCTGGAGTCAGCTTCGAAGATATCACCAGGCAACTCTGGAACAGAAGCTGGTTGTCTTCTGAAGATGAAAAGAGGCTGCCAAGGCCCCCCTAAGCAGTTCTAGAGCCATAAGTACATCTGTCTTGGCTCCATATAAGCTTGATGCTTCCAGACAGGAGAAGGAGGTTGATGCAACCCTGATACTACATTGATACTACATTCTTCAGCTTTACCTACCTACCTGGCCACAGACTGCTTGTTAGTCCAGGAGCACAGAAGCATAAATTTACTGTGAAGCTGGTGCTCACTAAGATAGGACACTAATACTCTGAACAGAGTCACAGTGTGTGTCTGTGCCTGTGGAAAGTCTGGGGGAGGTCAAGCACTGAGGGGCCTGCTGGTCCCTAACTTGGACTTTAGCTCCTTCAAAGAGTAAATAACAAAAGATGTGCATAAGGTGGATGAGCCAGTGCATTGCGTTACCCCCTGCACAGTACCTGCCTCCTTCTATCCCACCTACTTTACTCCTCTTTCCCTAGTCCAGGGCTTTCTCTACATGAGTTTAAATGTCTAGACATGCTCTGTCTTACTGACTCACACTTTTCCTATCTTATCCTTCTGCCTCACTCTAAAGTACCTGCTGTACCTGCTTATTCTTTCTTATCAGTCCTGCAGTGAGAATACCTACAGAAGATCTGGTGAGGAGTCAGTGGCTGACAAAGCACATGGTGGCAGGCCCAGCGTGTGAAACTACACACTGACCAAATTCTCATCAGGGCCAGGCACAGATATTCCAGTCTGTCAGCAAGTTCTAGCTGCTTCCTGTACAGTAGCTTCTCAAGGTTAGCACAGTTCAGAAATAGTTCTAGCCGATTTAATGAATGGGATATGAGTTGAGTCCTACCTGGGCATCTGACTTGTATGCCCAGCCCATGCCACCAGCAGTCCCCCGCCATCAGTGACCCCTCCACGCAGCTCCTGAGGCATCTTGTGCAGCTTGGAATATAAATTCTTTATTAAATCTATCCTGTTTAATGCCCCCATAATCCCTGTTTAGCCCGGAGTGCCTCTCTCTGACACTGTCAAGAGAGAGTCAAGAAAGTGTCAGTGATAGGGACAAGTCCCTATCTAATCTATCCTACAGGTGCATCACATCAGTGTTATCTACAAGAACATATATGACATATGACCTCAGAAAAGAGTCTATACATCTGTTTCTGCCCCAGTGTTTTCAGTGCATTTTTAGCTGAGCAGACAGATGATACATCCTGCCAAAAATCCTGCTCTCCTTTCATCTCCTGTTCCTTTCTGCTCACATATGCATGAGCCAGTGTGAGTATGCATGGGATCAGTACTGTTATACACGTGCTGTACCATTTCTGTTTTGGAAATCCTTCCAACATGTCCAAATGCAGCCCAAACATAGTTTAAAATAATAGCTTTGAAGGTAGATGTGGTAGGATGTTGATATCCTGAGGGATGGAGAGCGAGGTGCATTGCAATGCAGTGTGACACAGTGCAGTCTCTATTATGTCTCTCTATAGTGTCAATACACACTGTGCAAGTGTATATTGGTATGTGCACATGCTACCTGCAGATGACAACTGATCATCAGGATGAACAAATGAAAAAAGGTTGGACAGTTTACCAGGGGAGATAAATCAGCTCCCGGAAATAAGTGCAAGATTAAATATGGCTTTGATCTAGCTTGGGAGCTAATAAAACTGAGTTGCATTTTCACCATGATAGCCTCTGCTGACAAGAGATAGCTTTTGTTAATTCTAGTCATAGTCATCCTGATAGGAGTAAATGAGTCTCCTGGGCTGAATGCAGCAGCAGCCATGCTGTATCTGGTACCATGTTAATGTGGTAAATGAGGGCTCCAGACCACTTCCTCACTAAGCAAATTGTACATCCAATCTCACTAGCTTTTCCAGTTTGCCTCACCACTTGCTTAATCCTATTTTTCTTCTCCTGTCTTGCTCTTCTCAGGAAAAATTTACCATCAACAGATCTGAAGGAAAGCAATCTTATTCTAACATTGTTTCTGGGAGGAATGCCTTCCTTACAGAGTCTTCTCCTAGCTGAAGGTCTAGCTAGATTTACTTTTCTTAGATTTTAGAGCAATTATATGTGCAAGTATATTCTGAACAGGGATCCCTTGCAATCCCATGCAGCAAATTTGGGGTTGTCTTTAGCTGTCTTCCACACAGTAACCTGGAGAATGATCCTGGGATTATAAACTAGAGTAACAGTGGAAACCTGACCAGTTGCAAAAATCATAAAATTGTCATGAAATTTCATGAAAGTCTCTTTAAGGTATCTCTCAACTTGTCATTCAATGGCGAGCCAATGTTCTTACAAAAGGAACTCTCTGTAGGGCATTAGCCAGGACATAAAGACTTTTTTTCATACAGCCTTTCAGATCCCACTTAGGAAAATATTTCACGGAGATTTATAGATATTTAATATAAGCCTCCCTTGTTTATGATCCCTTCTTCCCAGATTATGGTCTACAAACGATATTTAAAATATCTTTAAAACATCTTAAATTGCAATCTGTGCTTGCTGTCACAATTTAATTTCAATGTCTAAGTATGCTTTTGAATAAAGTAAGCCTTTAAGACTTAATTGTATTCAATTAGGTGTCAGTGTAGGCAATGTATTCTCTCTTCAGAAACGACAAGTCTTAAACACTGAATTTTTTAGAAACAAACACTTCCAACAAACACTTCCAGACAAGGAAGGGGAGCAAAATAGCGCACAAGAACAATTTTTGCATAGACCATTCTTCAACAGAACAATTTAATATTTAGTTTTCTTGATGTCACAGAAAACTGTAAAAAAAAAATGCAGCTACATATTTAATTCCTGTGTAATAAGCCAAGATATATTTTTTATTAAAAAAACAGTATTTTGAAAGTAATCCCTATTACAGCACCAAATATATATATATATATATATTATGTATGTATATATGTAGATATCAAGGTCACACATTTATCTTGCTTTTGTTGTAGTACTAAAAATCTATCTAGCATGCAGTGATGAAACACCTCTGTGGCAGTTTCATCAGGTGTATTAACCACTAGCTGTGAGGCAAGTGCATACCTGGCTGTCCCTGCAGCCTGGCTCCCAAAGCTGCCACCCTGACTGCAGGCACATTTGGATGACTTGTGAACTGCCTCCCACACTTCCTCCACTTAGCACTCAGCTATTTGATGTGGGTAGCGAGCAGAGGGTTTTAATGTGAATAAACCACGCCTGGCTAGAAGGTGCAGCTGTTCAGCAGTCGATTTATCATCTGCTAAGCTTCTCTGGCAAAGGGCTGGCAATCTTTACAAGACTAATGGAAGGCAGGAGTAGGAGGACAGCGATGGCTCACGGCTGAGAGCTGCTTCAGCCTTGTCAGCCTTGATGAACATGCCTCGGCACCGTGGGTTTGGCCAAAGCTCAGTGTTCATCAGAAGAGCATGTTCAGCCAAGAAAGAGGAAAGACTGAACCAAGTGGAAGATTAAAGGGAGAGAAGGCGACATGAGTTTTGGGCCTCTTTGTGGGTATTCGTGCTAGGCCTTCATTAATGGGAGACAGGAATCATTTTCAACAAGCAAAAATTGATATTTGGAAGCCTGTATTTCCAGGGGACAGATTAAAAGGAGGCAACAAATCCTGCTTTGTAAGATTTGTAAGAACCAGAAACTCTAGTTCTGTCTTTCTACTTGTCTCTCCATTCTAATCAACCCAATTTGAGGTAAGAAAGCTGTGTCTTCACTGTCTTGCCTAGGAATGTACTTACTGGAAAAAAATAATGACAAGAGTGCAGCTAAGGAAACTTTCTCCCCTTATCTCCTCCTGTTGAAGAGCACATTCTCAGGGCTACATGTTACAGATGACCCTCCTTAGTTGGACAGCCTTTCTTTTTCACCCTCCCATTTAGCTAGAGACTGTGGTTAGTCCTGTTCTTGGCTATTAGTGCCTTCAGCAGATAAGGTGTCGTCACACTTACTGCTAATCCTTCTCCCCATGTCTTTTCCATCCACAATATCAGTAGTAAAGGATATGAGAAGGAGAGTGGAGCTGGGGAGTGTGGAGGAGGTGTTGGGCTGGAGGCTTGCAAGGAGATGGTGGGTGACCAGAATGAGGGTCAAATGGGAGAAATTGTTGGAATCATACTCCAACAAAGGTGTGAAAGCGTAAGCCTTTGGAAAATCTGTTTGTAGTTTCTCAGCATTTCTGTCACCCTTATGGAATCATAGTCATGACAATCCCCACCTTCAGAGAGCAGAATCAATCACGTGGATGGGATATTGCATTTTCATCTCATTTTCAGGGAGGTAAATTTAGCCCCATTAAAAGGTATGAGATACTGAGATATGAGATACCTGCCTTTACTTGTGTTAATAAGTTTAGTGTGTTTGTTAAAAAAATAGATTAACAGCAAGCACTAGGCAACATTGTTTTGTATATATATCCTCCCTAGATATCGAGCTTTACTCCCGTTATTTACCAAATCATATCAAGTATTCACAGTATTGGCACTGCCATCATCAGCACTGTCAAAGTCATCAGCTACACAGTTACCAAAGCCTACAGCATTGTCACTGTTGCTAAAGCAAAGATGAATTTGGCTGAAGCTAAAACTGAAATACAATCATCCCAAAGGGAGCTGTGGCTGCGTTTCCTGTGAAAATGTATGCTGCTCTGTGCTGAAGACTATTCTGAATGCACATTTTTTTTTTTTTTGGATTAACAAGTTAAATTGGCTCAGTGTTCAACATCAAGGCTAGAGCAAAGGTCAAGTGCGTGGTCAGGCAAGGAAAGGGAACAGGTTAGGAAAAATGGGATCTTTTCTGTCACGGCAGATCTCTCACAATTCCTATTCAGCTGCCCATGAGGGATGTTATAACTGGGATTGCCAGGTAGTATTTGTCACTGTGCATGATCAACCCTTCTCCCTGCTGTTCTGCAGTCAGATCACAGCTGTATCCGACTGACTGGACCACTGGAGATCCTCAAGGGCAGTGGGGGGCGAAGACTCCCCATCCATTCGCATGCTGAAGCTGTCTGAGGAAAAGGCCAAGCCACAGGATTAGAAAGAAAGCAGGAAGCGCATTTTCAGAATCCACGGTTAAAGTCCACCTTTATGGGCTTTTCGTTTATTTTACTCCTCAAAACCCCCCCGGCCCTTTCCAACGGCCCCAGGGCCAACGGCCGCCCCGGCGGCGGGTAACGGCGCCCGCGCCGCGCAGGCGCACCGGGCGC
>JAWLRI010000002.1:5018793-5042788 GCA_034781795.1 Crypturellus tataupa
GCCTCCCCCCAGCAGCACCAGTACCACCCAGGCCGCAGGAAACGCGAGAATAAAGCGAGCACCTACGGCATGAACTACCTGCTCTCCGGCAGCCGAGGCCTCGGCGGCTCCAGCTCCCCGCACCAGCAGCGGCAGCCGCCGCCGCCGGCGCTGCAGAGCCCCGGCACACCCTGGAAGACGAGGAAATACAGCCCGGGCGTGCAGGGGTGAGCAGCGGGGCCGCCTCTGCCCTCGCCGGGGTGCCACCTGCGGGAGGCCCGCGGGCGCGAGCGGGGGCGGCAGCTCTCCTAGATTGCCCTCGGCCGCTTTGCGGGCAGCAGCCCTCGGACCCGCCGGGCTAGGCCTTGACTTGCACTTCTCCGAGAAATGAAGATGTCAGGCGGCTATTGGCAGTGCTCGAAGTGATCGCTGTAATAATTAAAGCAGGGATGGGAGGGGAGAGCTCCGCAGAGCTCCGGGGAGTCTGTTCACTTGCAGGAGCGGAGGGAGTGGGAGGCTTCGTTCCGGGGGAACTTGAAGGAAAAGCTTGTGTTAAATTAGAAGTATCTGTGTGCTGCCTGTGACAGGCCGGTGGCTTTGAAAAGTGTTAAGAACGTTGCTTTTTAAATGCCTGATCCTGAGGCTGAAATAAACGTGACAGCCACTGTGATTTTTGTAGTTTTTCAAGGGAAACACTTCAGCACTGGAATGAATCGAGCTGACCAATGTCTGAACTGAAGTCTTGGCTTTCTGAAGAATAAATGCACTTCTTTATGAAGGCTATCCTATGCTATGTTGCTTTCTCATATTAATAGACAGCTACTACAGCTAAAAGATGATTCCATCCAGTCTGATTTGTGTGCAGCCGAGTGGTAGATTTTAGAGGACTGCTGGGGTGCTCGGAGAGGTTTCTTCATTTCACGTGGCCAAACTTTGTCCAGTCAAGAGGAATAATGCTTTCTAGTTTGAAAACCATTTTATTCACACAAAATGTGCGTGATGGTATTTAAATAATAGCTTCTTGCAGCTCCTAAAATCCTGAGCTGCATATTTCTGGAAAGAAATAGGTAGGAATAATAGGATACAGGGAACAGTTTTATGGGCAGAGAAGTTTAGTGGAACAGACACTTAAGTATCAAAGAAAAATTCTACTTAAGGATATTTCTTTTGAGTGCACTCATCAGACATGGTGTGCATTAAATTTATTGAGAAGTGTTAAAAATGTATTTTAATTTCTTTTTTTGAAGAACTTGTAGGGGACAAGGCATTTGTGACTTTTTTTTTTTTTAATCTTAAATTGATGCAGGAAGGTAAGATGAACATTTCATACATTAGGATTTTGTGTCCTTATTAAGCTGCTGCTCTGAAATTATAATAGTACCATAAAAAGTGTCAGGTCTTTTTTGATACCACTTCCATACAAATGTAGTAGAATCTCAGTTAACATTTCAGCTTATCTATGTAAAACAAGTCACTATCACAAAGCCAATTCGCCAGGCAAAGGGATGAAGGAATTACCTGAGGGCACAAAGTGGGTCCATGGCAAGTCAAGGAACTGAATCCAGATTTTGCAAGGTCTGTCCTCTATCTTTGGGTAGCCCTGTCTTATGCCAGTCTCATACCCTTCTCGTCTTGCTGCTGAATTAATGATCAGCTCTCTACTATGGGTCTTTGAAAGTGGAAACTGCTGTTTCCTGACCTGGCAATGCTCTGTGTTAGTGCAGGGAGACCTGATGCTAGGGGTGGGATGTTATGACAGATTACTACAGCATATGTGAGCATCCTAGTTCCAGATTCTCAGGATTAATTTGCCAAAGCTGCCCAAAACTCTGAATGCAATGATTTCAACTGTGTACCATGTAGCTAATGCTAAAGGAGAGCATGTAAATTGAGGCTATAGACTTACTTAGGAAGCAGTTTCTGCCTTAAACTTTGAATCTTTTACTCAAGGTGAATCTTGGACAAACACATTCTCTTAAAAATAATCTTCTGCTTCATGATAAAACTGTTTGTGAAGTACTTGCTGACTGAAATTATTAAAGATGCTCTCACTGATGGAGTAGCCCTAGGTGTCTACTTTCTGTAATAATTCCTGACTATTAGCGATTTTTTAAATTTTAGTTCCTGAAGTTAGACTGATGTGTCATCTGTCTGCTTAACTAAAAATGCACTGAAAAGACTGGGGCAAGAACAGATCCATACAGACTTTTTTCTGGGATCCTACATGTTCTTGACTTGTCATCTAGTGTTATTTGCCATTGCACATGCTTGAGGCATCACTTTTATAACTAGCATGGCTCCCAGGCTGCAACAGTACTTCTGCTGATGTGCCTGTGTGCTTTAGGGTACTGCTGTGGTCTCTTTGCTTCTCTCATTCAGAGTTGGAGGAGCTCCATAGTTACAAGTCATTACAGGTGGTGCTGACTGTTGGTTGGTTGCTTGTGTGATTTATTTATCTTCCTAATGAATCATATCCAGTGGCTTGGGGATTGTAGGTGCCTTGATCTTTAAAAATGCCAAGGCCATGCTTTGCTGTCTTTCTCATGTGTTTTATATACAGCATTTTTTTTCCCCAGTGGACCCATATTTATTGTTTTTGCTACCTTTTGAAAGTGACATGGCAATCTTTGTATTGTAAAGGATATAAAACCCATCCCTCATGGAAGACAATAGCTGTATTTGATTAGATTTTATCCTAAAGCTGTGCTCTAGCTAGCTGCCAGTAACCTGTATATTGTATTTTTCAAGATGTTTAGGAAATACAGAATGAAAAGGGTGAGGAAAGCCTTATTTGTTCTAGTCCTCTGATTGATGTAGCAATAGCATAAATATCTGTGAATGAGGCCATGTAGCATAAGACTGACTGGTTGTGTTTTGGATGTTTGGCAGAGAAGAGTATTATTAGATTAACTGAAATGATTGTGGCTATGTAGAACTACAGGTGATTTCTTACTGGTGTAAATAATACTCTTAAGTGGTTGTGAAGTTCATGTACAATGTTAAGGTCCTGCTGTTCAGCATATTAATGCACATCAAAGTCATTCATATTTCTGTTATCTCTGTAACTTAAATATGTTGAGTAATTTTAGCACCTAGAGAGTTTTCAAGTGTTGGATAAGGTTATTTCAAAATATAGACCTGCTGTTTCAAACTTCTTACTGAGGACTCTACGGTTAGGGTTGTGTCAACAGGAAGATGGCAATTTTCTCTTAAGATATAATTATTTGCTTGGGTAGAATGATATCTGAGTTAATTCTTTCCCTTTTTAATATGAATTTAACCAAGTGAATTAGAATTAAGGTATTTTTAACAGCATGAGCCGATCCTGCTTAATACTTAAAGCATTCAAATCCACTCTTTCTATGCTAATCTCATTAGTTATATACAACTGGCGTTTCTACTAGGTGCAGAGTTGTGCAGAAACAGTAGAACTGGCTTGTCTGGGGTTAGTGTGGATGACAGAAGCTTTGGGATACAGTGAAATGATGCTCTGCTCATGCTATGGAGCACTGCATGGGAGCTGGTGGCTTACTGCAGTCTTTTGTTTCTCTCCCATACTTGTTACCCTCGCTTGTTGCCTAATGGCACAACAACTGTATCATAGAGCACAAGAGGACAAGAACATACATATTTGATTAGGCCAAAGGAAGGTTCAGCTGGGCATCTTGACCAATGAGCAGTGCTGGATGCCCAGGAAGAACTCCTATAAACAAAACAACCTTATGGTGCTCCCCTAGACCACTTGCCTTCTTGCAGCTGAGAACACTATGCACCAAAAGTGATGTTTTGAAAAACATTTCTTTAGCTACTTGGATGTGCTGTTTTTACTGTATTTTAAGTTTGTACTAGGCTTCTTTCCACCTCTGTGCTGATGTGGTAAATTCTTGCTTTTATTTTGTACATATATATATGTACACACATATATATGTATGTATACATTGCTGCTGGACACTGTAAGTTACTGAGTAGGGATGCCATATTGACTTAGCAGCCGTAGTTCATTGACAGCTGCTTTTGCAAATCAACATTCAGCTGTAATTTGGCCGGCCTGAAGAAATTGAGAGTTTTGAAATTCCATGGAATCTTTGCTGTCTGCATTTGGACATTGAGCACTTGGAAGGGCTCACTGTGCTTCCCCCCACCTCACTGTACTCACTGCTGCTGCCTTTCACTGCCTACTGCTGTGAAACTTTCTGGTAAAGGATCAACACAGAGTTACGCTTCATCCACACCACTCTTCTACCTCTATCAACCTGCTACTGGAGAGAGAGTACTTGTAATGAACTGTGGGCTTAAGAGGCAGGCTGTGCTGGCAATGCACTATAGATTGTGACTTCGAGGTCAGGGCAGAATTTGGCAGTACATGCAGTCATGTTTGAGGCAAGAGGCAAGGATAGTTGCCTGTTAGTCATGGTAAGTAGTCTTCTGAAGAGAGACTTGAGGGAACATCAGCAAGTGATTCTTGTTCTAATGCTTAAAGATTGGAGTGCAGAAGAGTTCAGAGACAGCTGCTGGATGACTTGTCAAACCAATGGATTATTCAGTGCTCTTTGCAGTCAACTGTACCAAGCAGGTAAAGCTCCAAAGCCTTCTTTGTGAAGGGGATATTTAGCAGAGAGTTAGGGGGACTGGTGCTTTTAGTCTTGGAATGAAAAGAAGATTTTGCCCTTGCTAGTCTTGAGATATAATGTCATTGTTTAGACTAGAAAAGTTGAACTACAGTGATAGAAATGAGAAGGGTTTGCATGACAGGTGTCCACATCTGTTTTTAGAGGAGAATGAGATGTGCTTAGAGCAGTTTAATCCTGACGTTGGCTTCATGATACTTTTCAGTTGTTCAGTTTTGGCAGTAGACCTAATTGGTGTTAAGAACACAGGAACAGCTGTACTGCATGAGTGCAAAAGAGGCTGGTGCCAAATGTTTTGAGAGGAATCTATAAGCATGAGACTAGGGTAGTATTTTCTGGAACAGGTTCTCAGATTTCCATGATCTGTAACTCCCTAAACCTACCTGCCTGTGTATATTAATATATATATTTTTATGGAATTTATACATGAATGCCTCTTACCTTTTCATGAGTCCGTATGAACTTATGACATCAATGGTATCCTGATGCAAGGTGCTCTTCAGTTATGCATTACGCAAAGATCCAATTTTTAATTTTTGTGTTGGACCTGTTATTTGAGAGTTGTACTTGGTACCAGCCCCAAGTCTCTGCATTAATGAAACGGTCTCTGCCCACTCTTTGCATCTATTTGACATGATATGACTTTTCCATTCCCTCTTGCACCTAACAGTTATCCATTTTTTCCTGGCACAAAGGACTTCTAGTCCATTTAGTTATTTCTGTTGTAGAAGTGTTCCATGCCTTTGGGTGCTCATCTATGCATGTTTTACAGTTCTGTTTTATCTTTGAAACTAAGATGAAACAGATCAGTGTGAGTGCATCTTGGTATTACTGCATTTTTTTGTATGTTTTCCATATTCTTTGCTTCTTAGTTACTACCACTTCAGCCTGTCTATTTATTTTCGAGTATTGGGTATTGAGCAGACATTTTTAGAGAGTTCTTACATAGACAGCTTGATTCTTGGAGTTGAAATTGCAGAGGCAGTGATTACATCTTCTCAAAGGTGGAATCCTCTTGCATGTGCCTTGCTCTGGCTGTTTGGTGTTATGGTGATGACAGGAATGTAGGTTGGGCGTAGTATGCTGCTGTTCAGGAGCTTATGTAGTAGATCCATTTTGTTACGTATTAACTTGGAGATGCCAATGTATCAGTTTAATTTTTAGATTTTTGTAACAGCCCTTTTTCAAAATACATGCAGTCATATTTGGAAACAAAATGGTTAAGTTTTTTTGGACTGATATCCTATCACAAAGATTATTTTTTTTACTATCCTTTTTTTCCCTTCCAAAATACAAACAAATGCAGATACTTATATCTAAAGATTTGTAGCTTAAATCAGTCCATGAAGTTCAATTTCTTGAGTACTTGGACTATCAAGTGCAATAAATTTGGGAGATAAATTTTAATTGACAAGAAACTCTGCCTAAAATTATGGCTGATTTGCTACAGGAGTTAGCAGTAAGGGGAAAGCTTAGGTAACAAACAAAAGAAGCAAGATCCCTTGTGAAAGAGGTACAGTAAATTTATTTGTCAGTTACCCACTTGGCTCTGTGTATAATAGAATTAACTTTTTATTGCATCCTCCCTTTGGTAGTTAACTGGCAAAGTGAGTTTAAGTCTTACTTGAGAAGGGCATGCAGGATGGCTCCCTGTAAAACACCTTTATAACTGTGAGATTTTGTAGGTTCTGTGCATTTGAGGTATTTTTCTGCTGCAAATTTTTAATCAAAGTCTGAATTGTTTTAACAGAGTGATTTGCAGACGTATAGTACTTGGTATAGTATTTTAGCTCCATAGTTTCTCTCTTTGATAGACCTAGAAAACTGCACAGACCATAGAGTATCATTAACTGTGAATTAATGGTGGTGGGTTCTGCTGGTATACAAAAGAATTGAAAATCCATTTCCTCTTCTGTATCATGATTTTATCTTTGTTTCTTTTGGAGATGTCTCGATCTTAGGTCATGCTGGGAAAAGTCTGTAGAATATACTCTTATATAGTGTATATACTGAGCATATGCTATTGCTTCAACTGTCTTCATCTATATTTCACTAAACTCTTTTGCAGACTATTAGGCTGTATCATTGATCATTATAACTGGCAATGGTATTTTCAACATTGTAACTGTTTCTTTTGTTTTACACTGCTACAACCATGGTAAAGCTTCACCTTCAGTTTCCTGGTGCTGTAATTGTGCTTTGCGGTAGTTGCACCTGGTGTGGAGGCAGGCTATTTCAATAGGTTTCTGAAATGTGTTGGCTACTGAAACTTTTGCTACGTAAACTTGAAAGCAGTAAGTTGTCAGGCGTGTTACAAAAGGTACCTGCTTATCCTGTTGTTTGTAACATTTATTTCAGCAAAACTGTTGAAATGTTGCCTTAGTCTTCCCAGCTCTTTCCAGACCTTTGATACCTCCTTCCCCTTGCAGTGTTAGACAAAATATACTATAACTGGGATGTGTTCTTTCCTTTTAGAAGGATTCTGAGCAGACCTGTTAGGTTTGACAGTTAGAAAAAGATTCTTTACCTGTTATAGCAAATATAGCTTTTAAAGAGTCTGCAGTTCCATATTTTTAGTAAACGATGCAGTTCTGTTTCTATCTGTTTCTTTAGAATACCATGTATGCCCAACAGTGCACACATGATGCAGAAAAGAAACAAGATACTTGAGGAAACAAGGTCTCTAGCTTTTTTTTCGCTCACTATCTAGTTTGATACTGTTGGAGAATGTTTTCATTGCATTGAAGATCTGCTGCAACAAATCAATGTAATATCTTTTACTGTATCCAAAAGAATATTGTATACAAAACAGGTAAGGGTAAGTGACCTTTCTTAGAAAAGTAATTTTAAGAAAAGTCGTTACAAAAGTTTGAGGACAAACTTCCTTAGTCTTATTTTAACCTTAAGACTGGAAATGTATCTCTGCCTTTCCTAAGACCCTAAAGGAGATGCATTTTTCATAAAACAAAACATATCTGTCCTATTGCCTGGTTCAGCTGCTGCCCAGGCAACAGTTTTCTGTGATGCTTAATGGTAAAGGCCTTAGCTAAGTGGAGGCTTCTCAAGGCTGAAAGAAGCTCTGTGAGTTTAAAAAAAGGTTAAAGATGTTAACTGTATCAGAAGGTACTTCGTTCTTCATGAGTTGTGTTCCTGTCGCCTTTGGTACTGTCACAGTCCTGAATTAGGAAGCAGCATGTTCTTATGGAGAGCAGAGAAGCTCTATGGGCAAAAGACTCAACACAAAACTGTCCTTGTATTGTCTGGCTGAATATTATGTTGTGATCTATATTTTTAGACACTGAATGACTCCTGCAGCCAGAAGGGAAGCAACTCTGGAAATGTTAGTTCTGAACACCATATGGCGTCTGACTCTAGAAATACCAGAACTACTTTTTTGTGGCTCTTATTCCAGTTGTCTGCTTCAGTAAAGTAGCTCAGCTACAGTAGTTAATTTTAAAAAAGCATATTATTTTTGAGACTTCTTCAAAAGGAACAGACAAATAGGTAAAATGCTTGAAAAGGCTGTGTTATGTGCTGACTCTGAGGATTCCATTGATAGTTATTCCAAAAGACTTAAACAAGAAGGTAATGTTTTCTGAAAAGTAGAAGCTATTGAATTGAGGAAAACAGGAACATTAAGCAAATGAAGTATAAATCTTTAAGTCAAGTCAAAGATTTTGAGAACAGGTTACAGAGTCAAAATAGTTAAGGTTGGAAGGGATCTCTAGAGATAATCTAGTCCGACTGCCCTGCTCAAGCAGGTCATCTAGAGCATGTGGTGCAGGGTTATATCCAGGTGGATTTTGAAGATCTCCAGAGAAGGAGACTCCAGAACCACCCTGGGCAGTGTGTTCCAGTGCTGTTACCCTCACAGTCAGGAAGCTTTTCTCCATGTTCAGATGGAGTTTCCTGGATTTCAGGTTGTGCTCATTACCTTTTGACCTGTGTCTGGACACCACTGTTTACTGTCTGGAACCACGGGTCCTGTCCTCTTGACACCCTCCTTTAACATATCTTGTGCTGATAAGGTTCCCCTCTCTGTCTTTTCTAGACTACATAGGCTCAACCCTCTACCCCTCTCCTTGTATGAGAGATGTTTCAGTCCCCTAATCATCTTGATAGCCCTGCACTGGACTGTCTCCAGTAGTTCTGTGCCTTGTATTGGGAAGCCCAGAACTGGACATAGTGCTCCAGGTGTAGCCTCACAAGGGCTGAGTAGATGGGGAGGATCCCTTGACCTGCTGGAAATGCTCTGCCTAATGCAGCCCAGGGACTTGTTGGTTGCCCTTGCCACAAGGACATGTTGCTGGTCACCTTCTTCTTTTCCAGAGTTTCTTCTGCAGAGCTGCTTTGCAGCAGGTCAGTCCTCAGTCTGTACTGGTGTCTGGGGTTATTCCTCCCTTAGGTGCAGGACCTCATGAGGTTCCCATTTGCCCAGCTCTCCAATCTACCCAGGTTTCTCTGAATGGCAGCACAGCTGTCTGGGACATCAGCTGCCACTCTGAGGTTTGGATCATCAACAAACTTGCAGAAGGTGAGCTCTTCACATGAAGTGTTTATGAATAAGTTGACCAAGCCTGTACCCAGCAGTGACCTGTGGTAGACACCACAGGCCTCCAACTAGACTCTGCACCGCTGATCACAAACCTCTGAACTCTGCTATTCAGCCAGTTCTCTATCTGTCCCCTGTCTGACTATAGCTCACACTTCCTGAGCTTAGCTGTGAGGATCTTAGGGCAAACAGTGTCAAAAGCCTTTCTGAAGTCAAGGTAAACAGCATACACTGCGCTCCCCTCATCTACCCAGCCTGTCATTCCATCTCAGAAGGCTTGCAGTCTTGTGTGGCATGATTTTCCCCTTGAATCCATGATGACTACCTCCTGATCACCTTGCCCTCTGCATGCTTAGAGACAACATTCAGGATGAGCTCTGCTCTATCATCTTTCCAGGGATGGATGTGAAACTGGTCTGTAGTTGCCTCGGTGTACTTTCTTGCCCTCTTTGAAGGCTGGAGTGATGTTGGCTTTCTTCTAGTCTGCAGGGTACCTCTCCTGTTCTCTGTGACCTTTCAAAGATGCAGAGTGGCCAAGCAATAACATCCGCCAGTTCCTTCAGCTCTCATGGGTGCATTGCACCAGGTCCATTGGATTTGTGGGTGTGCAGTTTGCTTAAATGATCTCTAACCTGATCCTCTTAAACCAAGGGAAAATCTTCTTTTCTTCAGCCTTTGTGTGTTGTCGCCAGGGTCCGGGATTCCTGAGGGCTAACCTTTATCAGTAAGGACTGAGGCAAAGAAGGCATTCAGTAGCTCTGTCTTATCTAGCCTTCATCATCAGAGTACCCACCCCATTTGACAGACCCACGTTTTCCCTAGTTTTCCTTTTGCTACTTTTGTATTGGAAGAAGCCTTTCTTGTCCTTCACATCCGTTGCCAGATTTAAATACAAATGCATCTTAGTCTTCATATTGCTGAAGGCGTTTAAAACTGAGAACATCATAAGCAAGAAACTTTTAAACTCAATTACACTCTAATATCAGAGCTATAGATTCCATTGATCTTTGCCAGGGAAGAAGTTAACAGTGTTTTCAGTAGAGCTTGCTTTGACTCTTGAGAGCCATTTTAAATTTCAGTAACAAATATTTAAATCTATTGGTAGAATAACTGTTGTACAGCTATGTCTGATTGTATGTGTCAAACCAGAGTTAAATTCTAGAGGAATTTCACCACAAAGCCACAGTGTATAATTTGAACTTTTAGTGAATTTTGACTGTTTAGCTCTTGTGGTGCTTTCTTGTGCAAATTGAAGCAGAAGTGAAGTGATACCTTTCCAGTGGAAGAAAATGAAGAGCTAGCTTTTTGAGAAGCATTTTGGACAATACTCTGAGTCTTTCTTGCTGTTTAAAAATGTTGATGAACAGCAGCTCAGTGGTATGCTGATGTGTGTGCAAGCCCTGCCTCTTCTTTTGACATTGCTTCTTAGGACTTGTTGAAAGAGTCCAGTGTGTTTGGCAGAGGCTGCAGTGTGTAAGGGAACTGAGACCTGTTTCACTTTGTTCCTTTCTCAGTATGTTGCTATAAGTAGTTTTTCTCAGGAATGTGTTTCTCCTACCCTGATCAACTCTGGTTGATATTGTAACAACATAGCTGAGATGCCTGAGTGAACTGAAAGGGTCGATGCAAGCCTTTATAAAATGCAGTTGGGCCTTGTAGATTTCAGTTCATCAAAGGATATTTTATCATCTGTATCCATGTATCAGCTGTATCAGCTTGATACAGAACATGTGTTTTTTTTTTTTTTTTTTTTTTTGAAGAATGCTTTTGAAGTTTGATAAAACTGTAAAAACTAAGCTGTTCTGTGCCCCCTGGTGCAATGGGGTTAACAGCCAAATGAAAGAATAAATAATTTACTTTTATAAAAAAGGAAGGCTATCAGTGCAATTACTTGGGCATTTTTGTTGCTCAGTGTATTCATAAATACCTGGGAGCAGGGAAAAGAAATGAATGAGGAAAAGACAGAACACTAGGAGGATTAATAAAAAGAGCTGACTGCAGAAGTTGGAGCTTATTCATTCCTAACTGATAAAATGGCAGATAGAATTAAGTGCTAGTAAATATGAAGAGGTGTCTAAAGAAAAGAAGCATAGGTGGTTTGTAAGTGTTGGGTGGGCTTTGCCTGTAAAAAAATCAGTGAAAATCCTTTTGAGCTACTAAAAACTAAATTTTGAGATCCATTCAAAAGTATGCCAGAATTACTGAAAACATGTAGGTTGCGAGGGAGTTGAGTGACTGCTCCATCTGTTCTGGTGTCACCTCCAACTGTGAGGAAGTCTGCAGTTAGGGCTGACAGCGGTATTCTGATGTTTTCTTCATTGGACTTGGAGACCTTGAAGGCAGGAGAAGTCAGCCTTTCTAGAAACAAACAGAATAAATAGGAACTGGTTTATATGTTCAGTCTGGCTTTAAAGTTTTGGAATCTGGTACAGTTCAAATTAAAAGGATCAGTCTGTAAGCTTGCTGGGTAACTTCAGTGTTCAGTGGGAACCCAGACCCAGCTGGGGATATGAGGAAGTGCAAGATGTAATTTATAAACAGGTATGCTCTTCAGAAGTTGGGCATGCCTGTTTCGTTAAAACTTGTTCATTAAATGGCATCCTGACTCTTGGAAATTACTTGGGCAACACCTTCTGAATGTGCTCTGAGGAAAATATATTTCGTAGTAGTAGCAGTAATTCTGCTATAGAAAATATGCCCTGTCCTCCTTCCCCCCACCACACCGGCACAACTTGTTGCATTTCTTGTGACCACAGGTGTTCTGTTTGCCTGGAAACTGGAATTGGTCTTTTTTTCCAAGTAGTGTAGTGAGTGTCCTCTCTTGGCTTATCAAAAAGGTGGGAAACAAAGGGAAGGCCTTAGCAGGTATATGAAGATCCCATGTGAGAAATTCTCAGTTAGTATTGGTAGTAGTGTGTTTTACAGTTTCAGTTGTTAAGTCTAGTTGAAAGGTAACTTCCTCTATGAATAAAGCTCATAAAGTGTTTGAGTTGTGAAAGGATTATCCAAGGTTGTCAAGCTGTTCAGCAGGCAACTTTAGATGTGGTTCACCACACTATTTTCATGTCAATGAGTGCTCAAACATCCATTCTGTACTCCCCTTTAAAACTCATGAATGCCAGTTTCCAAGTCGCATAAACTCCCACATGCACAGAAATAAGAATTCCTGCAGGAATAAGCCTGCTGTAAGTTTTTTCTGTTTGTGTTGCTTCGTGTTTGGATCATTACATGGCTTTCAAGACTGTGTTTTTTTTTTTATTATTTTTTTTCTTACTTTAAAGAGGAAATGCCCTTGGGGGTTACAAGCTGAATTTAACCTCCTTCACTGTTTTTTTTTTTTTTTTTTTTTCTTCAGTTAGTTGGTGTCAGTTGGTATCTTTAGCAGTTAGGCAATATGGTGGAGGCTGGTTGTTAGGTGTCTAGATTACTAATTTTTACAGAAGTTTTGACATAGAAATCATGTATGGAAAAATCGTAAACTTTGACATTAAGTAAAGCCTGTGGCCTGTTTTTAGTTCAGTTCATTGTAATAGCAAAATCACCACTATTACTGATGCTACGTTCTCCTTTAGATTACATGAAGAAATAATTGACTTCTATGACTTCATGTCCCCTCGTCCTGAGGAAGCAGCTATGAGAAGGGAAGTGGTGAAAAGAATAGAAATGGTCATCAAGGATCTCTGGCCTACAGCTGATGTGAGTGTAACTTCAGCATATGTTAATTTACTTTTGTGATAAACTTTTTTTTTTTTAATTTTATTTTGTTTATTTTGTTTTTTCTTGGGCAGGGTGGGGAATGAAAAAGTAAGACTTCAACTTAAGGTAGCGGACTTAATGTCAGAGCTGGTATCATCAGTTTCTGAGGTATTACATTTAACCTCAGAAATAAGAACCTACAAACTATTGGTGTATTATTTATCTATCTAAAGCTTAAGGAATCAATAAACTGCTTGTCTTAAACCTTCCCTCTTACCCAGACCATGATTTAGGTAAGTGCCTAGGTAACAGTTTTTACTCTGAGAATGGTGTTTGCGGTGTCCCCCACTAGTGAAATATTCTTGATTAACACTCCTTTCTAGGTTACTCTAGAAGGCATACTGAGCCACTCATCTGTACAAAAAAACCCCTTCTTGCTACTCATATACCTTGTGTCACATACCACCCCATCTGAAATCTTTAGAAATAGAGCTGTGTGAAGAGAAAATCCTACTTAAACTATTCTTAAAAAAAAAAAAAAA
The DNA here is from genome assembly GCA_034781795.1 of Crypturellus tataupa. Lineage (NCBI taxonomy): Eukaryota > Metazoa > Chordata > Aves > Tinamiformes > Tinamidae > Crypturellus > Crypturellus tataupa. Next base: position 5,032,191 of record JAWLRI010000002.1, read on the forward strand.
AAAAAAAAAAAACTATCCTGTGTTTTAGATAGCTTTCCCTACCATCTATTTAGAATCATACCTGGAAGCTTTGAAAACTGCTACTTCTGATTCAGACTTAGGCTTTTGGGCCATCAAGCCCAATCTATTTTTTTTCTTTATGCAGCTGAATTTAATAAGGTATTTAGTTGGGTCCTTGAGCCTAATTCTGCCTAGAGAAAGCAAGTCAGTGAAAACTACAGGGATTCTTCAGTGAACTGTTCCTGAAAGTCAGCTGTTGCAGTCTGTGTTCTGGAACAAAGAATATTAATTTCTCATGACATATGTGATACACATGTCAATGAAAAATACAAAAGGATGGCAAGCAGTGCATTTGATCAGAGGCACCAAATTCTAAAACAATTATAAAAATGGCAGATGTCAAACAGACTTTCCAGAAGGTGCAAGTATTTAAAATGTAACATAGAGTAGGGCTAGTTCATTCTTTTACTGTACACTTTCTCAGTACTTACTTTTTAGTTCAGCAAAGCTGAACACAGGATTGAATGTTAATGTGTAATATTGCTTAGGTAAGCTTTTTTCATAGGGTGTGGTATTTCTGTGACTGTGTCTCCATGTCCACATAAGAAACTCATTTCTGAATAGAATCTACTACTTGTCATGTGCATTTGATATGTTGCTTTGAATTGGGTTAGACTTGCGTCAACTGACATATTTTCTGGTTTTACTCATGAACTGTTACTATTGCCTCTTCCTCTGGGAGTTATATCATAATTCTTTCAGCCAGCCTTATGGACAAGCACTGGCTGACGAGGATTGAATGAACTTCTCTGTACATCCTTGGCCATCTTAGCATTATATCACAATAAGGAAGAATGACATTAGTTTAAAAAAAAAAAAAAAAAAACACTTTAGACTCTGAAACAATAGGGTGTAGCAGACAGAATATCAAGGCTCAATTCAGGATCAATTCTTCTATATCTACAGGAAACTTTACAAAAAGATGTTATTGGTTTGCAATATTTCCTGCTTGTTCTAATTGACTTAAAACTTTAAGAGGATCAAATTGTTTTAAGCTCACATTTGAGTTCAAGTCTTTAGGGATTATTTTGTCAGTAAAATTAGTTGTCTAGATCACTAAACTGCTATTTTTCCTTGGCACAAAACGTCCACGGGGGCCTTAATATTACATTTTTACATTATGCCTCCTGTCTTGACCTCATGACTGCTTTCTAGAACTGGGGCTGCTGCACAAAATACAGCTAAGTTTGCACATTGATGGGGCAGCAGTCATGAGTTGTCCGTGCTTTTTTCTCTAGGAAATTGCACAGAATGTATGCCCGATGTTGTAGGTCAAAAGTTTGAGGTCTGACCATTAATTTGATTCATCTTGAATTTTAATTTTTTAAACAGTCCTTGGCATACTATGATTGCTGATGTTACAGAACTGTTTCATTTGAGTACTTAGAAGAATTTACTGTAATTGGTTACAGTTGCTCTCCTGAATTAAAGCATATTTACTCAGTAAATCTAACAATTCTGAAAAAAATGATTTCCTTCTCATTTCAATAAAGCTGCCTTTAAGAAGGAAGGAAGCGACTGAGACAGGTTATATTGTGGTAGAAATGAAAAAGACGTGTTCCAAAAGTTTATGCTCTGCTACTTGCAGTTCCTTCCTTTTGGGAAAATACTATTTTCTGCAGAGTTGCATATTTAAGAAAAGATGTTTTTGCACAGACTTAGGTGAAAGTAATTCAGTAAAATTCAGTAATGTATTTTTACTGGGCTGTGACTTGGACATTCAGAAAAGTTAAATCTTGTGAAACTGAAGTGAGCATTCATAGTTACAAGGTTACATGTGTGCCTTTTTTTTTTTTTTTTTCCTCTCTAGGTCCAGATATTTGGCAGCTTTAGTACAGGACTTTATCTCCCAACTAGGTAAGTAATAATTTAAATTTATGTACATTTTGTTGTCTTTTAAAGAAATGACAGAATTCGGAGAGGAATTTACACCAGAATATCAAGCTTCCAGTAGAATTTTTGCATAGTGTCACAGATGACCATGGAAGGAACTGTAGAACTTAAAGATTGTAGATGTATGTGATATATTGGTGTCTGAGTTTGGTGCTTTTTGATGATTGTATAAAACTGCCTTTCTGTTTTTCATGGGATGACTCTGTTTTTTTTTCTTTTTTTTACTTTTTTTCCAAATGTGATAAAATTCACGTTTAATATTTCCCTATTTAGAGATTATTCATTTTGTTGAATAATGTGAGTATCAAAAGTCAAACTTGCCACTTAACATAGTAAGTGCAAAGTCAGATAGCTCAGTCATCACTGTTGTGTTTTCCCAGCTTTTATGAGATTTAACTAAATTCAGTGTTTAATTCAATATCACTTAATAGTTTGATAGATAATCTGACAGTTCTCATATTACCTGCAAACTTGTGTGGGTGTTTGAAAGACTCTATTGTCTTGACGTGAGTTAACCTTTTCATGTTATGTGTGTATGTAGCAAACTTTTATGTACTGCAATCTCACCTCTGATTAACAATTTCGTAATAAGCTTGTTTGGACTGCTAACTTTCCTGCCCACATGGAAGTCATGAGAACTGGAAATGGAAGCAAGAAGCTAGAATACTTATTTGGGGTCTTAAAGCATACAAGATCATCTCCTCTTACCCTTGCTGAAGCAAGCTTATTAGAAGCATAGGCTGCAAAGTGGTTATTCCTGTGGGCTTTAATATGTAGAAGACTAGTTTCACTATTTTCTTCAGTGGATTGCTCTGTCCTAGACTTAGTGCATCTCCTCTTGTGTTCTTTTTGTTTAGCGATATTGATTTAGTTGTTTTTGGGAAGTGGGAGCGCCCCCCTTTACAACTGCTGGAGCAAGCACTAAGAAAACACAGTGTGGCTGAGCCGTATTCCATTAAAGTACTTGATAAAGCTACGGTAAGTCATATTTGCAATATTGAATGGAGAAGCTTTCAGACTGCTTGATAGGAAAGTGATAAATATTTAGTCATTCATGAAGCAAGAAGCCTTATCTTGAGCACAGTATTTAACTGTGTCTGGGCAAGATCTTAGCACAAAGTGTGAGTGCTTAGCAGTAGCGTATGGATTTTGATCTGGAAGACAATACTGCTGTGCATGTATGCTGTCTTTGCTATAAGGTCTCAGGAAAGTCAGTATTAGCCACATATCTAGTAAAATAAGTATTTGTATAATATAACAGCTCTTTCAGTGAACTGTAGGAGGACATGTGAGAGGCCAGTAAGTAGGATTGCCTAGCTTGAAACCAGTGTTTTCCCACTCTCGTTATTTCTAATGGTGTCATGAAGTGTTTTCAAATGTAATATTTATCCTTCCTTTCCAAAATACATTTTGTAACTGATCTGATGTAACTGATGTGAAGCTGTTTTGCATCATTCTTGTAAGCCTAATGGATCTGAGTACTGAATATGCATAAAAATTTAGTGTGGAAATTTCACTTCACTGAGCAAGTACTTTCTCTGGGACATCAAGCAGTATTTCCCAAACTTTTAGTAGCAAGCCACTACCTTTTGTAGTCTCTGAAATAACCTGACTATTTCTCTTGGAGGAGTTCCAGGTAATAGCCATGGTAGCCTTTGGTTTCCCTGAGAGCATGTGGAATTTTCTGAATTAGTGATGCCAGTTAGTGAAGGTGAATAGCACTAGGCAAATCAGTCTCACTGACCTTAGATATATGCTTTTCCTCTGCTGTTAATGCAAAATAATGTTATGCTTCATTCTGCTCATCAATTTTGCTTTCTGTTTCAGATCAAGAGTAAATTAAAGACGTTCACTTTAAAATTAAGTTATCAGTTGAGGTTTAGGGTATAGTAGTGCTTGTAATACCATTTTGCAAGATACTGTCTTGAAGGCAGTGGTCTGAGATTGTGTGTGTTGGTATTTTTCTAGTTACTTATTGCTGCTGCAAGAGGAGGTGCTGCCATTCCTGCTTTACGTTTAACCAGTCTGGCTTTCATCTGACTCTGTAGCGAGTCACTTCATACTGATAAACGAGCAGGCAGCTTTTCCTTTTTCTGCTAGACTAATCTGTTTAGCACATTGAATGATTAGATGAATGCAGGTTATGGGAGTAGAATATACCTTGTTAGCAGCATTGAGTCATTTACTTAAAATGAGTTGTCTCATCAAACAACATTGATATTTTGGCTATCAGCTCTGGGAAGGTACATGCATGATCATAAGTAATATGAATGTACATGTTTATGATCACCTGTTTGTACATGTTCATGATCACATCAGAAGTTTGCTTGTCCTTTCTCAGAAACCATCTCTTGTTTTGTCTTGAATGTAACATTCATTTGGACTGATTATCTTAACAGTAGCTGGAGAGGAGCATCAGTGCTGATGGATTCATAAAACCTTGTCTTAATTTTTTCAGGTACCAATAATAAAACTTACTGACCAAGAAACAGAAGTAAAAGTTGACATCAGTTTTAATGTGGAAACTGGTGTGAAGGCAGCTCGCTTTATCAAGGAATACATGAAGGTATTGCCATATAATTTATGCTATGCTATTAAGGAATGGTGCTAAGATGCTTATTGGTATGCTATTTGGTATGACTTAAGACTTTTGAAGGCTCATTGCTGAAGACTGTTTTCGTTAATACTAGTTAAATGTGGATTTGTAACTCTTTTCTATATAGATATTTTCATATATATTCAATGGTGCCTTAGTTGGTAGAAAGATAGGAAGCTTTTTAAAAAGTCTTGATCTTTATAAATCAGAAACTGGAAATATGTCAATTGAATGATAGATGATGCATAGATTTTTTTTCCCCAATACTTGAGTGCTAGATATTTGTGGAAAAATTATATGCTGAAAGGACTTTTACAGTTGTATCTAGGTCTGAGATACTAAAATTTTTCTTTAAAGAAAGGTGATTCAAGTTTCCTTACTTGAGTTTGTTATGTTAGATTATGGATATTCTCTTACTAAACAAAATTCCTAAAACCAGTTTTTCTGTGGAAGTGTACTTGAAATCAAGCTTACCTTTATGCTCTGCAATGAAAGTACTGTTCAGATGAGCAACTTTGGTTGTAATGAAGGATGCTGGCATTCATGGAAGAATATAAAAATCCTCTTGTTTGAGGGGGAGGAAAATCAATTTGATATATAGACTGTTTGATCGAGAAAGACTTGAAGTCTGCTCTTCTCAAGTTCTTAGAATAAAAATGCATTCTTTTCCTTCAAGGAAGACATTATATAGCATGCTATTGAATAACACCGTTGTACTGGAAGACAAGTTTTTGGGATTGTTTAGCTCTTGCTTGGAAAAGTTGACATTACTATTGATAGAACCTATTTTGTTTTGCAGAAATATTCTTTGCTGCCATATTTGATTTTAGTATTAAAACAGTTCCTCCTTCAGAGGGACTTGAACGAAGTTTTTACTGGCGGAATTAGCTCTTACAGCCTGATTTTAATGGCAATTAGTTTCCTACAGGTAAGTTAATTCTTATTTGCTTGTGAAATCTTTGAACATGTTGGTTTCTGTGCTGATGTCCCATTAGGGATGGTGCCATTCCCTGTGATTCTTGGCAACATGCAGCTTGCTCTTGCTGTGGCTCTAGGCGTGTGTGTTGGCTGCCCTTCAGCCTCTGAGAATTAGGCTTTACAGTGTGAACTGACGCAGCAGCAGGGCCCTTGTGAGCAGCTCTGGGGTGGTGTGTTGCTTTCCCTACCAGTCCTTCTTGTGTGGATTGCATCATCTTCCTAGGCAGCCTGTTCCAGTGTCTGAACATTTGTACTGCTATCTCCTGAATATGCCAGAATGCATGCAGTTCAAGCCTGTTGTTGTTGTTGCCCACTGATAGTAAATGTGGAGGTAGTTGCTTTTCAAGGGCTCATTAGGACTATGACATTAAACACCTCTGATGTTTCCTAATTGCCTGTAGGTTGGTTAGGCTTTGACATGTTGAAAACTGGCAGATATTTTAGGTAATTCATAAATGTGTTAATGACTTATTTCCTCTAATATGTTTTTAAGTGATATCAAATTTTTCTATCTGTGTGGCCAGGTAAAATGTTTGTTGCTGTCAGTGCCCGTGGTGATGAAAAAGAACCACATATTCCAATACTGTTAAAATGAGTATTTGGAATATAGCAGTAGATTATACATATGGGGAAACTGAGAAAAAGACCATATTTTGGGGTAGACAGATTCCCTCACCTCATCATTTTCTGAAAACCTTAAAACCTCTTGAATTTGTGTGAAAAATGAGCTATTATCCTTTCACAAACTAGGGCTTAGCATAGAATGCAGTACTCCTTACTGCTTTTGGCTTAGGAAAAGGAATTTATTAACTATCCATATGCTAGGTGAAAAGGTAGGAGTATTCTTTGGCCTCCATACACTACTTAAGTGCTGCCCCCTCTTGGATAAATGAAAGTATTTTCAGTCCATGAAGTATTAATGCCCTCAGTTCAAACTTCTGTGAAGAGATTGTACCCAGCTGCTTCAAGGAGAGCTTCTTTTTGTCACATAGTGTTGATCTAACAAATGTTTGCTTTTAATAATTAACAATTGTTTGTGTCACAGCTGCATCCAAGAATTGATGCCAGAAGAGCTGATGAAAACCTTGGAATGCTTCTCATAGAATTTTTTGAACTCTATGGAAGGAATTTTAATTACTTGAAAACTGGTATTAGAATAAAAAACGGAGGTGCCTATATTGCCAAAGAAGAAATCATGAAAGTCATGACAAATGGATACAGACCATCCATGTTATGTATTGAAGATCCTCTCCTGCCTGGTAAGACTGTACATTTCTTGCAGTTTTCTGGAACTCTGGCTCAAAATTATGCCATACAAGAGTCCCTGAAGTCTGTCATATGAGTTGAGAAGTTGCACTTGGGGAAAGAATATATCTGATGGTGTGGTACAGTTATGGAGGTGGGTTGGTGCATAAGGAACTGAAATCCCCCAAGATTTGTAGCTTCAGTGTGCAATTTTGATTGCACACATACAGTGCAGATGTATGGAAATGCAGAAATGTATGAGTGTACAGTAAGGTTCTCTAATAGTGCTGAGGGGTAGGAAGGAAAGAGGTCCAGGGAATCCTGGAAGGGCATTTCCAGAAGGAACAGAACTCAATTCTTCATCATGAGAAAATGAGAAAGAAACAGGTAGTTTTTCCCACTCTTCAGTTAAATTGTCCCTTCTGAGAAAGAAAAGCCCCAAATGAAGTAGCCGCATAAAGAGGAACACAGCAGAGACTGCAGAGAAACATGAATTCATGTTCAGGAGTGTGGAGCAAGGGAGAGGCTGCAGTATGCTGTTGGTACGAAGAGTCTGACTTGTGGAAATGGCTTCTGTGCTGCACAGGCGCCTCTACAGAGTGTCCCTTTTAGTAGAATGTACTTTTGGAAGTAAAAGATTTCATTTTGATTCAGTAACCTGCAAAATCAAGATTAATTCTGGTTGAACTCCTGAAAATGTTCCAGCTACTACTCGGTTTGGCTCCTGTTCAGACTGGAACTGGAAGTCTTAAAAAAAAACTTTTTAATAAAGTCAATATTCAGTTAATTTGGATGTGAGCATTAATATTTCTAGAATGTAATTGGCACACAAACTCCTTTATACTGTCACATCTTGTGGGTAGGCTGCTTATGTATAGCACTTCTAAAGCAAATACCATGGATCAGGAGCTAAGTTTAACTCCTTTGTGAATACTCACTGTGCTAAATGTTCATACTCCTTTAGGACAGGTTGCAAGAAAAGATAATCATTTTTCTAACTACATCTCTGATGTGTAGGTCTGAGATTGTGTCCAGGGCAACTCTTGCATTTGAGCAAGCCTAAGTGTGAATATGCAGAACTACTTCATGGTGTTTTTGAGGGTTTATTCAGGAGCTGTGTGCTTACTTGCCAGGTAAGATCCAGGTCAGTAGCAGCATGAGCTACATTTATGTAAAATAAAGGACAGTAACTGTGTCTGTCAGTCTTCTTTCTTCATGTCTGCTAGCTTAGGACTAAAAGAGAAGAGTTTATTTGTACTCTGGAATGTTTTGATACTTATGAATAGTCAAATTTTAGATTTTTTTCTTCTTTTCATTCATGCTTTGAAATGAAATGGCAAGTCCAGTGTGGGCTCTGGACTGTTCTTTTAGCATTAAACTTGAAGAATCAAAGAACTCCGGAAGAAAGATTCTCTTTTTGTGCTCTCAGAGTTGTTAAGAACTAGATTTCAGATGAGGATCTACAGCTTGAGTTAATGGAATTCTTACAGGAGAGGATGTTCAGGCAACACAAATGAAAGTTGAGAATAGCTTGAAATACATCATTTGGAGAGCTCATCCTAAAGGACATCATCTAGCAGCTGCCAGAGAGCTCAGAATTTGGAACTGGAAGGAAATTGTTTAGGAGATCCAGAATGGCTCTTTGCATCACACCTGGGAAATACAGCCTCCTTAGGTCGAGGCATAATCATATATCCATACAGTGTCTAGAAGTGTCTATTAAGGGTATATATTTAGTATCTAAAACTCTATAATTAGTTTTGTTACTGTTTGTGTCTCTATACAAAGGATTTTTCTGAGAGTTTAGGTTCTTGTTCAGATGACAAATAATCTCTATGCTAATTTGTGGTCAGATCAGCTCGGTGTCTAACCGCATGAGGGTTAGTATTGGAGAGGAAATGGGAACAAATATTTGAGTAAAGGGACAGCTGTTGATGTCTTCCTTTAGATTAAACTGCTTTGGGGTTTTTTTTCCCTTCAGAAGTGCTTTACATGCACCAGTTCTTAGTCTTTGTGATTTTTCTTAGCCTGTTCCTAATCTTCCTCAAATTCTGGTTAAACCTGAGAAGAAAAGTTGGAAAGATGACTTAATCCTGAGCAGACAAAATGCAGGGACAAAAGAAAACAAAGCGACCTTTCCATTTCTCGGGATCATCCAAGTAGTGTGAGAATGCCTGCTATGAGCATTTGTACAATCTGTGTGATAGAGTATGCTGAAAGATATAGCACATGAATAGCTTTAGAAAGTCTTAGAGGACAGGATTAAATTTAGTGTTGTCCAAGTCTGAGGACTGGTTAGATATGACCTTCTAACTGCTCAGTGTGTTTCTAATGCAACAGACATCAGCCAGCTCTAGGGCTGTTACCTCTGTATGTTTTGCTTGTACCGGATTCTTTTGGGTGCTACAGGGTTTCCTCTGAGTTTCTCAAAAATTATTTATCCTGCACTAGAGGATTACAGTCTTTCTTCTGAGAACAGAAATTCCAGGAAAGATGTGAAGAGTTTGCACTTTGAAGTTGCAGCAGATTTCTGAAATCTGGATTGAAGATGCCGGACTAATCTGTCCTGTGATATTTCTTATGATGCTGTTTTTGGCCTGAGATAGATATTCAAATTTTTGTTTTTTCTCTTGAGTCTGTAGTGTCCTAGGACTAGGTAGCATGATGCAGATCTCTTCCTTGCAAAGAGATTATCTGCGAGTACCTTGTAGCTGCCACCACATGAGCTTCTCAAGGCAGTAATTCTTTTGCTATGTGGTGTGAAGAAGCGGTGTTGAAAGCATTCCTTTAGGAAGATTGCGGAGTTGGTCACTTACAGATATCTTTAGTATGACAGTCTTTCTGATCAGGGGAATGTGGTGAAGCAGTGTAGAGGGTCATCATCTTCCAAGAGGTTCATATATGTGGGACTGACCTTTCAGTGGACTGTTATGAAAGAGTGTTAGCATTTTTTAGCTTCAAGCAGGAGTATTGTTAAAGTTGCATTTTTGATAACTCAGAATTGGAATGATTTGGATCTTGGTTTAGTCTGATGGCAAAAGCAGAGTAGTTAAGTCATAGTTTAAGGCTTGCATCTTCATCTGTGTTGTCCTTTTCATTAGAAAAGTGTTCTGCATTCTGAATTACTACAGGCACTAATAAAAACCTGCAATTCCAGATTTCATAGAGCTACTTTGAAAAGCATCTCTAACTTGGAGGTCCAGTTATTTATTTTGATTTTTTGCTTTGCATCTTGATATTTTCTAAGCACATTAATTTGAGGTGAATAACAGCTTTTGGAAGTACCTATTCTAGCCTTAGTGGCTGCCCAAGGGTGTTCATCACAGCTTTTCAATACCTGCTCTTCATGATTAGAATGTATGAATGTGTGCATGTGTGTTTATAAAAACATTTATAGAAATAAAAAAATATATTGGGACTAGCTCCTAAATGCTGAATGTTGCTGAAGTTTAGTCGGTAACAGCTTGAAACGAACAGATCTGCCTTCTTCCCTTGTTCACTACTTGACCTTTACTTTTCCACACCCTGCTTTTAAAATTACTTCAGGTTATTACTTCAGTAAGACTGCTTAACTGAGTGATAATATTGATAGCTACTCTTGGAAGTGTTAGGCATGCTCCTTCCAGAAGGAATTGCTCATGCTGCAATGAAGAGAGGGTTGAATTTTTTGTGAAGTTATTTGGTGATGCTGAAGGTTGAAGTCTTTAAGTTGTTGTTTGTGGGTTTTTTTTCTTTCTTTTTTTTTTTTTTTTTTTTTAATAATTAAAGCACATGCTTTAACTTATCATCCTGTATAGTATGACTGTGATGAATGAAAGACTGATAT
>JAWLRI010000002.1:5042798-5085164 GCA_034781795.1 Crypturellus tataupa
GCTGAAGGTTGACGTCTTTAAGTTGTTGTTTGTTGGTTTTTTTTGTTTGTTTTTTTTTTTTTTTTTTTTTTTTTTAAGAATGAAAGCACATGCTTTAACTGATCAGCCTGTAGAGTCTGACTGTGATGAATGAAAGACTGAGATGTGTAAATGTGATCTGCTGATGAGTGACCCCTTAGAAGAAAACCTTTTAATTCTGGACAGCATATATGTGTATGTGATCATCTGGCTTCTTCAATATGTTGCTGTGTGGATTGAGTATGGGTATGCCTAATGCAGACTTGACTGGTGAAGTTCACAGTAGCTTTGGTTCCATACTTGCTTTTTCAACTACAGTGCAAGTCAGTGCAGAGTGTAAAACTGAATTAAGACTGTTTAGGCAGATACCCTTGTGAACAAATTGCAGGCGCAGAAAAATTCAATCCAGGAACCTAAAGGAGCTGTTGTATGAACTGTGCTGTCCCTTATCAAATCTGCTTCACTGAAGACTAATGCACCACTTCATTAGTGGTGTAAACTAGACTGCTTGAGTTTGTTGTAAATAGATTGGGGAAGGTTCATGATTTCTTAAGCTGACAGAGCAATGGAGGTTGCACCCACTGTCAACAGGAGTGAGCAACAGTGTCTTCATTTGGTGTAGGTCCTTGCAGGATGCCTGTCAACCCTGTACCAACAGTTACCTTAGTACCAGATCAGAAAAATGGCACTTGATTTCACATATATTCTCAATTCCTGTAGAAATGTAGTGGTAGGTATAACTGCATGCATTTGAATTCTTATATATACTTTTTGTTTTGTTTTGCTCCTCAGCTTATTCTCTTTTCATATACCTATAGCACTTTAAGTGGAAAGTAGCTTAGTCACAGGGCACTTCTGCACCTTGACAACTTGTGCTGATAGCATCTCAGAGTAGAGATGCTATCCATCTTTAGTGGAATTTACTTAATATTTTCATATTCAGCTTTCTTGGCTAGTGAAATACATTTGTCTCTTCAGCTAGTTTTGGACTAAATACTGTGGAAGTTCAATACCTACTTTTCCTTTGAAGCTTTGAACTTCAACCTGTTTCTTCCTAGTTTTGCTTTTCCAGGCCAACAGTAGTGTCTCTACTTCTACTTTGGAATAGTCTAACTACAAATACTGCTTATAGAGGGAGAGAGGGACAGATTGCACTTTTGCAATTTTGAGTCTAGTAGTACCTTAAGAACTTGGTTACTTCAGGAAGCATTAAGTCTGTCTTAATTCTTTTTTATTTAATTTTATCATAAACATTGTCAGAGAAATCCTGTGTTCCAAAAATGCTCATAGATTCCCAATCTCTTTTCATTGATTTATGTTTTCCTGAAAAATGGCATTATAATTGGAGAAAATTGAAAGACTAAAATGTGTTATCTAGTAGGAAAGCCAGGGTTGTGTGTGCCCCTCTCCCCTGGGATAGTAGGTTTCAGGATGGTTGTCTATAATTGTGTTCTGGGCAAAAAATAGCTCAGCAGATGAAGGGTTCCCTTAAAGTCAACATTGGTCTAATTAGATTCAAAGTAGCGACCTCTGTCCTTTCTCTGTCCTACTAATAGGCCCTGATTTGTAAACTTAAAATACATGTATTCTACAGCTTTCCCATTTCCCATGGTCTTGTTGGAATTTCAGGTAGAAAAGAAACAAACTTTTCTTGTAAGCAGCTTTCTACCCACTTGAGACCTAGTCTGTATTTCAGACATGCATTTTGAAGGAAATTGTTTTTAATTCTTGATTGAAGTGGTGACAGTGAACAGTTGGTGTCTGGTGCCAAATATATTTACCAAAAAAAGCCCAAATGCTTGTTTGTTTTTGCTGATGCCAGCAAGATCTTTCTAAGTGCCGAATGGAAGACTGATGCCTGTACATTGTCACTAACATGGAAGCTTTAGGAAGTTAACTTCCCAAGATCCTCATATGTGCTACTGAATTTAGAAGAAGTTCTGCTAGACATACAGTTCATGCCTAGAGTGGCAAAGTGCCACTAACTTGGCTTAAGTACAAGCTTTTTGAATCCGGTGAGATAGTTTTTTATTATTTTTATTTTTTTAATTAAAAAAAATTGGTGGTTTATTATTAGGTAAATAATCCGTATGAGGTGTGTTATTCAGCTGTACTACTGATAAGCTTAAATAGAGGTGGTTGTAAAAATGCCTGGCCCTATGAAGGTAATGTGGTTTCACAGAGGTCATTGAAATCTGAATTTAGCCTATACAAAGTCTACTGGTAAGTGTGATTTGATGCCTTAACATAAGCATGACAGGTACTCTGTTAAAGAGATCAATTAAACCCTACTTATAGCTGTCTTTTACATCCCGTTTCTTCCATGTTCTGGTACAATAGTATTTTACAAGTACTAAACTGAATGCGTACTGTGAAGCCTGATTCCAAAGGTTAGCTTGATTTCTTTAGATAGGCACATTTAGCTGTGCCTGCTATGAACAGAATGGGCTGACATCTTTAAGTAGAGAGAGCTGAGCGGTACTGTTAAGACTTTGGAGCTTTCAGTATGAATATTTTTCTGGTTACTGGTATTAAAACAAACAAAAAAACTTGACCTGATGACTGTCACATTATTACAGGAAACGACGTTGGCAGAAGTTCTTACGGTGCCATGCAAGTGAAACAAGTTTTTGATTATGCCTACATTGTTCTTAGCCATGCAGTATCACCACTTGCAAGATCATATCCAAATAGAGATTCTGAGAGGTAATTAGTCCGCTTTTTGAATATCCATTTGTCTATTTAATCAACTAGGAATGTTTGGATCTTGTCAATAAGAGAATATTGCTGTTTATTGTTTAACTGCAGCTGTACTGAAATTTACCCAGAGATTTAGGCTGGCCCAGTAAGAACCTAATACCTTCTTTGTGTGCAGAGATGGAGGCAGAATGATTAAAAAAACAGTAAGACCCCCACGTAATGTTCCCTTAGAGTAGAAGGAGGCCAGATGATGTATTGGTCCTCCTCAAATGTTCTGCTTAAAATGCTTCAAAGGAAAATCCTGCTGCTTGGTGCGATATGTTTGTGTACAACAGTAGAAAGAAATGATATGTGAATAAATATTTACACTTAAGACTAGACGAAGCAAAGCTAGAAATTTGCTTAGTTCTTCCATGTGCTTCCATAAGATTTTTTTAAAAGGTTTTTATTAGTGATTAAGCTATTAGAAAAATTAATTCAGTTTGGCCATAACTTTTGAAATGTTGTTTAAAAGTTACAATACTTGTAGATATGTGGATTTTTGTTTTTAATGAAGTTCTAAGCTGTCTAGTACTTCCATGAAAGACAGTAAAAAGTGTTTTTAAGCTCATGCCTTTATAAATCTTTTTCTTTGAAAAGGGAGGGGAAAGAAAATAGACTTACGGCATATGGTATATAGGCTCCCTTATTTGCTATAGGCTTCTAATCCTCCGTACAAATTGGGCTAGGCCGGAGGATGTGTCTGCATCTCCTAAGCACTTCCGTAGAATTCCAGTGGTATTTTGAACTCCCTAGCTGGTTACAGGGAGGAGTAACAAGGTACACCTAGGTACAAATCCAAAACTTATTAAAACTTTTAATGTTTGATATTAATGTAACTGAAAGGAAAAAGTTCTACTCTAGTACATTTACCACAGAGTATATCCGCTCTCTTTCACTTCTGGATTTAAAACTGACAGTGCCTGTAAGTCCCTATGTTTTCTATGGTGTTAAATTTGCAAGATTGTGACTGCACATTTGACCATGACACATAGGAAAAGTGGTGTGTGCAGAGTGATACTCTAACATTTGAGCCTCTGCTGGTTTAATATAACTTAGAAGTGCATCTATAAAACTTGTACTGGCTGAGTTTGTCGTGTGCAAAATGAAAGTTGTACTTCATTCACATGTAAGTATGGATAGAACAACTTTGAAGTTCCTAAAGTTTTACTTGTCTTGACTCTTGACCTTCATTAACTTCTGAGTTGTGATGTTTCCAAAGGATGTAGTTATTCTCTATACAGGAGATCGATATTTATACTACACATATTAAATAGTGTTTCTGCTTGTAACTGTATTTAATGCAAGCCACAGATATCATCAGCACCTATAGTTGATATGTACACTTCTTAGCTTATTTTGGGAAATGCTTGACTTTTGTCACAACTTTCTAAACCTGTGAAGTCTCAGCAGCGGCATTCGGTTGTGGTAGGTCTGACGTGCCTGCCAGTGAAGACTGTCTCAGAAACAGTTGCATTTGTAACTTGCTATTGTGTTAGAGGAAACAATATCATAAGATGAGCAGTGTTGCCCAAATTCATCTATGTGATTTGTCTCACCCAGCACCAGCCTTGTCAGCAGTTGAGGCTCTGTAGGTGAATTACTTACTATTTGGGACTGTGTTGTGGCAAATGCCCAGGAGCAGTCCACATTCTGTCCCAGTTTTTGGTTGAACATGATATGCTTGGGCATTCCAGGTATATTTCAGATCCTTATGCCATATATTAGGTGACAGAGTGGTCTAGGCTCTGTATATAAACTTTTTTGGTGGCCTGAACTAAAGGCTGAGCCATCCAGAAGCCCTTCCTCCTGATCTGTTTTTCCTTTTCTAGACTTGTCACTGATAGGTTAAGCTGTAAGGAGTGGGCTCCCTTTAGGAGCAGTAACTTGCTTCAGTTGTTTAATGTTCTACTAGAAGACAGAATAAAGTTCATGAAAAGCACCTGAAAGGATAAGAACTTGGAGTAAGCTGAATTCCTCAGGCTAACTTTGTTCAATTTCATCAATTCAGACACCTTAAAGTGGCTGATAGATCTGAATTTATATCAACTCTTTTCATGGAAAGCTTTTCTACTTGTATAGTTATAATTAAATCCTGTTTTGCTGATGACCATCTCTGTAGCTTTCAAATCTTTCTTAGTATTCATAATCACTGTACTTTTCCAGGGTCAGTCTAACTCAAGTACAAGCCTTCTCCTACTGCTGGTAAACCCTAGGTCAAAAAAGTCAGGTTTTTGGTCCTTTAACACAGACCTTACTCATGTCCATGTTCTGTACCAATAAGACACAGAGCATATTGTGGGCAGACTGAAGTTTATTTCTCCAGCTTCTTCATTTAAAATTCTAAATAAAAGCTTTGAAAGTGTAATGGATCTTAAAAGTATCTTGTCTGGACTGCTCAGTTTATGGTTGGGCTCATCTTAAAGGTCTTTTCCAACCATAGTGATTCTGTATGTGTTGATAAGCCACTTGGGGACATGGCTTAGCAGGCAGGGTGTTGAAGGGTTTACAGTTGGACTTGATCTTAAATATCTTTTCTGATAATAATGAGTCTATGATTCTGAGTCCGTAGTTAGTGTAAACAGTACTCAAATTGTGTACTTGGAGGTAATTACTCAAAACTACCTGAACTACCTTAGCACTGTTTTATACATACAATACCTTGCTCATCATCTTTCAAGAAGGTTTGAGGAGAAGTTAGCACTTTCAAAGATTTTGTGGAAGCAATGGATTCCTGTCATCTTGGAAAGAGAGTTTTCCTGGTTAGCAAGGTGAAAGAGAAGACTGACCATTCATTTTCAGCCTGTACACTTTATACGTGAGATCAGTTTGGCAACTGTGACTTTAACCAGAATGATTGAAAATCGCAGGATATGTTTCCAGTATTTGAAGTCATTGGGACTCAAGACCACAGGGTCTGACTCTAAAGTAGTTATGAACAGGACACGTTCTGTATAGGCATAGTCATAGAATGTGCTTTGGGTGATTCTGGTCATACCCTGGCCAGAAAAATGTCTGTACCATCCTAAACTATCTGGCTAAAAAAAGTCTAGGTGTAAGGAGTGATATTCTAAAGTTGCAGTGACTGTCTTTGCAGTTATATTCTGATGAAGTTTTCTGTGGTTTAATGAGAAATAGAAGTTATGCAATAAACTTTCATTTGTTGATTCATTTTCTTCGATACTAGTCAACTGGCTGCTCTGGAGATTGACAATGATAGTCTATTAAGATGCATTTTCATATTACACTTCGTATAACTTAACTAGTCATGGGCTGCTGGAGAGGTACTTCTCTCCTCATCAGTTCACCTGTTCCACACTCTTGCATTGGATCTGGTTTATTGCTGCTGCAATCAGAAAGGGAGTCAGATAAACTTCCTATTCTGAGAGAAAATTTAGCAACTCACCCTTTGGGCTGTCATGTCAATAAGCTGATTCAGCTTGTATTGTGGCTGCAAAATGGGCAGATCAAGAGTAAGAGGAGCAGTAGGAGTTCGCATCTGGAGAAGTAGTAGTAGTGTGGCACCACTTGGCAGCTGTAAGTTCCACTCTTTTGTGTACAGATGCATCCGTGGCTTAATAAGTATGTCTGTAGCCCAGGATGTTGGCTTACTCAGTAATGTCATATCATGTGGTTACGAGTATGTGCCCATACAGGCTAGAGTTCACAGTCTGAGAAAGACATGGCCTGGCTTTGCTACTGCTTGTCTGGGATTATAATTCACAGTTGATAACTTTCAAAGAAGCAATGGTCTTCACCACGTGTGAAGTGATTTACCCCTTCTCTGCTAGAAACTGCTTAGTCTTAGTGCACAGTTCACCAAACTGCCAGCATGCCTGTATATTAGGTTAGGTTGTCCACGAGTGGCCAAAATAGTCTTGGGAGCTCTGAGAACTACCAAAGGAAATGGGTAATTTGCCTGGTAGCATTTCTGACCCAGGAATTAGAAATACATGCAGTCCTTCCACTCATTCACAACTTGCATGGTGGATGGCTGTCCCTAGAAAGCATGCTATTCCTTGGGAGATATCAGCAACACCAGCTTTTCTTAGAAAAAAGATGTCTAGTTTGTCTAGGTAAAAGTTCTAGACTTTTCTTTTACTAACCCTCAAGCAGACCCTTCTTACATGCTCTTTAGTCGGGTTTAGATTTTATGCTCCTTTAAACACCAAGGACATGCTTCATAATTTTAACATCTCTGTACGTTGTTTTGACTGTTTCCCCCTTCTGTCCCCCCCTTTGTTCTTGCAGTTCTTCATGTGGAGCTTGACTGGAGTTTTAGGTGTTTAATTTCACTGAATTGAATGTCAGCAATTTGATCCCATTAAGGGTGTTCTTAAGGTGTGTTTGCATCTTAATTGTGCTGTAATGACAGTGTCCCTGTGACCTGAGGGCTTGCAAATTAATTGGCATTAACTGGACAGAAAAACTGTGTGATGTGTTAAACTGGAGCTTCTAAACATTTATCATGAAATAGTTGTTAGGAGTCTGGGTTATGCAATTAACTTCTGTTTTTACTATATGATATCTAGAGGAAAATCTTTTAAGTGGACCACCTTTCATAGAACTGCCTAATTTTATTAACCACATAATTTGGTATTTTTCTGCCTCTTACAATTAACTTTAGAAGATTGCTAGAAATGTCTCATATGCAGAACTCCTGGCACTGCCAAAGAAAAGAAGCAGTAGAATTCTCTAGAACTAGTGGCCAGGCAGATCAACAGTTACTTTTTGATCCTAAGCATTTGAAGACTGAAAGCACTGAGGTATAAGCACAATTTCAAAACTTTTATTTTGAGAAGTCTTTTGACCCTAACAATATGTTTGAATCCCATACATGAGACGTCTGTTTTTCCGAGAGCAGTATCTGGGTCAATCACACTTGCTTCTCCTTCCCTCTGCCCTGCTGTTTAAGTGTATGGTAGTGCAGACTTTAAGTTTCTTTAATCTTTAAGTTTCTGGTGTATCATAGTGACTGTTTTAAATTTTGATGGGTAAATAATAAATCCTTCCCTCTACAACCACCAGAAAAGCAAAGTTTGGGGCTTTGATCTGCTCTGTGAAGGGAGCTACTAAGAGGAGATTCCTGGGTTCTGCATGCTATCACCTGCTACCATAATTGCTGATGTAGCAGTAGGTTTTCTCCTTACACCTATTGATGTCAGGCATTTTTATACCAGTCTCCCAGACCAATAAAAATGCTCTCTTGCACAGGTCTTGCGTTTTCCTTCTGGTATATGAAGGCATGACAAGCTTCAGTAATGACAAGCTAACTGCCTCCTGAAGAGTTTCTTCCTTTTCTAATTCTAAGACTGCTGCTGCTGATAGTTGGAGAATCTATAGGTCATCCTGGAATAAAAACTCATGTCTTTCCGAAGGCTTGTTTGGGTGAAACTTCCACCTCCTGGATTTCCTTTTCTCCCAGGGCTAAGGAGCCAGTGTTTTTATGCTTGAATTCCATGCTGGCAGTTCCTGGGAACTACACCTTCAGAGCCACAGTCTTTTTGTAGTCTTTTTCAGTTTTGTTTTCCTTTTGTCTCTTCTGCTTTCAAATACTTCCTTTTTGAGTTCAGGAAGCTGGAATAGCAGAGTGTTAAAAACAGTGTTGCATCATGGGCTAGTGCACTGACAAAATGCTATCGTTCTTTATTCTGTTCCTTTTTTTTTCTAATGCTCTATTTAGCTTTTCAGCCTTGCTTTTCAAAGAAATTGCTATTATAACCCAGACCATTACCATCTGAATGGTGATAATTTCTTCAAAGCCTTTAATTCTTCGTGTGCAATTTATGATTGTGTTTTCCAGCATGCATCAGTTCCTTTATCTATATTAAGTAATAAAATGGTGGATGCCAGTAATTCCGTCCGTGAGGTCCTTGTGCACCTGTTGGGTTAATATCTTAAGCATTAGGTGATATCATTTGGTCCAATACGTGCTTAGATGCTGGGCAGCTCTTTCAGTGCTAACATACTGATGTGTCTTTCAAGTTGGAAGTCTAAATATTGAGTGCATGACATTTGATCTTGCAATGAAATAGTAATTCCTAACCTAGTAGGGGAATCACTGCTCCTTTTTAAAGTGTTACTAGGAAATTATCAGATAATCTGAAGCATTTAGACTACAGATGTCTTCTTTTCCTGTTGAACACACAAAACCAAATTCCAGTAAATGTATGTTGTACCTTTATGATGTGAAATAAACTTATTTAGAACTATTGAGAGCTTTCAAAGCTGAAATAGCCTTTCTCCCAGGATGATAACTTTCCACGGTCCTTTTTCACACGGTAGTCAGTCATTCTTAAATACTGCTCACTGAGTAAATAGTGAGAATTTCCACAGAAAGGTCTTTATAAAAGAAAAGACCAAAAAGCCAAAAGACAAACTCTCAAACAGGTCCTACTCAAGAGGACCTACAATTCAAGTGGCTGAATACTGAGAGGGTATTTTGTAAACCGCTGCTCTATACTTAACTGTATTACGTTAGTCACTGTTCAACAAGACAAGGTGGGCTTTTTAACCATTTGCCCTTTTGAGTAATCTTAAATTTTAGCTCATTTTGGTTTTGGAGCCAGGCTGTTTCTTGTTTCCATTACCTCACGATCCATGGTACTTCCTTTATAACTGCAGGGATCTTAAACCTTTTAATTTCTCTTGTAAATCTATAAGCAAGGACCAGAGAATGTTGCTGTCCAGCAGGAGGAGGAATTGGGGGTCCAGGTTAACGTGTTCAGTGCATCTTGTAGCTGTTGTAATCCAGATTTTGTGAAAAACATTTATTTTTGTATGGAGAAATGTAAGAAGAATGTAAAGTGCTATAGTAGGTACATCAGCATCTGTATGTGCGTTCTTGATGGCTAAGATGCATGGTTTAGAAGTACAGCATAAAAATGTTTTATTTATGTGTCAATGTTTGCATATTAGTATGGCAGAAGGTAAGTAACATACTAATTTTAAAAAGCTTGACTCTTCAGTGGCCCAAATGCTGCCATAAGCAAATGAAAGATCCAAAAGATGCTTGGTTGTGGATAATTTGCATTGATTTTTAGTGTAATTTGATTTGATTTTACTGTAATTTGATCTCTTTTTGAAATGCTTGCAAATATGTGATTTGGCTTTAACAATCACTTTTTTTTTTCTTTTTTTTAGCACGTTAGGTAGAATCATCAAAGTGACTCAAGAAGTGATAGACTACAGAGCCTGGATTAAAAAGAAGTGGGGGAACAAAATTAATTTATCACCCGAACTTGGTATGTATGACAGAAATCTTTGAAATTGGTTTCAACTTTTTTTTCCTTTCTTCTTTGAAAAAAAATCCGTGCATTGAAATTAATCACTGGTTCAAGTATGTGGACAAAACTTAAAACAATTTGTTGCTTTCTAACCTAAGACTAGTTTTGTATGTTAAGCCTATTTTTTCATTTCATTTGCTGGTTAAACTGAAGTTGATTTTAGACTGCAAGATTCATATGTTTATGCTCTCTGCTCTTAAAATGATGCTCATGTCCTTTTTTAACAGATAACAGGTTGAAGATAAGAGACCAGATTGCTCCGTGCAATGGAGAACAGCAACCGAACAGAGACTCAGAGGCATCTTACAACCAGCGCCTGGCTCTGTCGTTGGCCAGCACCCAGCAGTTATCCTCTGGGTCATCTGCCTCTTCGGTGTCATCGCTCTCCGGCAGTGACATCGTAAGCTTTTTCTTTTAATGAGTTAAAACGCTCCTAAGAAGCAGACTTTTGCCATGCCCATCGAAGACTCAGAACAAAAGTAGCAGTACTAATGTAATGACTGTCACTAAATTTCAAATGAATAGCTTCTGCTCAGAAAATTATTTAAATTTTAAAAACACTTTTTCATTGGATGAAAATTAATTCCATCCTGAGCCTTTGGTACCCTTAGTGGTGATAGTTAGACACCATAAGCTGCAAACCTACAACTCAAAAGTAGCTAATAAAACCAATTAGAAGAGTAGAAACATATATTCATAAATACTTCCTGTATTAGGCAAAATCTCCCTTTATCAAATTTCTCTCCTCTCTTCCCCCATCTAAAACTGATTGTAAACGTCATAACTTGTTGTAAAGGTGAAGAATACTGCTTGTTTTCAGGTGAGCAGTCAGTTCACGTTTGAATGCCTGGAGACCCGTGTAGGTAAAGTCTTGCTTTTGGCTTACGCTTTGAAAGTGTAGTCTGTAACCTCCTGGAAGAGAAGGCACTAATCCCTAGTTGTGTTTTCAGACACTTCAGATTCTTTAGATGTCTTGCTTTGATGTTGATTTAAATCAACACAGAGTTGGGCAGTGTAGATTATAAAGCACAAGTTTACATTACTTGGTGTAACTCGCTCATTTTAATCTATTGAGGCCACCTGTGTTGTAGGTATAGATCATGAGTGGAACAAGATGTAATATCCAGCTGAGGTACAGTACTGAGCAGCACTGGGTCATACCAAGATATGCCTCTGCAGTTGTTTTGTGACTGCTTCCAAAAGTTAGTCTAAAAAGGAAGTAAAATTTGGGAATTGTATTTAGTAAAAAGTGAAATAATTGTAGGCAAATGTTGGAGGGACAAATGGTTTCGTTATATACCTTTTACTCTACTTTCTGTACCTCCTTAACACTGCTGGATATTATATGTTGAATTTTCCTCTTCTCCATTTTTTTCCTCTTGAATTCTCTTGAATTTTCTCTTCTCCAGATTTTTCTCCGTCTCCAGTGAATATGGTACATACTTTAGTGTTGCAGCCATGGGGCTATTGGGGGAAAAAAGCGCACAGCATGATGCTTTTGGTGATACTAGGCATGTTCCTGTTTTGAATTTGTCAGCAAAGTGGGTATTGCTATTAGACTGAGTTTTATGAGAAAATGCAAATGTCATCTTAATATGCACTCCAAAAATAAAAAGTAATGGGACCTCTCCTTAGTTCCCTATTTGTTTAACACAGAAAGATGAAATTTCGTGATCTCATCTTTGTCTGACACTGATCTCTGCCTAATGTCAAAAAAAAAAAAAAAGTGGGAAGGAATTTCTCAGCAACAAAGGCAGCAACCAGTTTCTCTGCATTCACAAAGTAAATGAAAGTGTTACCTTTTAGTGCAAAATTAAGCCTTATGTGCCTGTATAGACTAGGCAGGCCCTAGTCTAAGCCCTCTTCATTCATTTACACTGTCCTTAACAGAGAGGCAGCACGTTACCTTACTTTGCAATGAAATGGGAGGTTTCTGACAGGTTACTGATGAGTCCATCTTACTGACATTGGTATATGTGAGGCTCTAGCTCAACAGTCCCAAGCTGTGTTTGGTCAAGGCAGAGAAACCTCTTCTGCTGGAGAAGAGCAGCAGCCATGGCATGATCTGGGATAATAGTGTGCCCTGGTACCACCAAGGGAACATTTACTGTCTGTGACAGCTGGTGTTTGTGCCCAAACTTCTGGTGATAAATGCTGTACTAGCATTTTTCTTGTAAGCGGGTTTGGAGTGAAATTCTGTACCAGAGAACAAGGCAATACAGGACAACTCATCAACGCAGAGATGTACGTTGGGTTAGCTCTGAGCAGGATTGTTCTTCATGAGTGAAAGAAGATTTTAGATTGATAGTTTGATCCCTTACCAGCAGAAATATTGTTATGTGGTGATTTAATAGCAAAAAAAAAAAAAAAAACAAAAAAATCCCTGTGCTGTCAGTGTAGTTGCCTGAGGCACAAGGTCTACATTGAAAGGCTGTTTCTGGAGATTTATTCTGCATTTGTGCAGAATACCCATTCCTGTGCATCAACTATGAGTACCTTATAACGTCTCCCTGATACAACAAGGAGTAACCGCGTTTCTGCTCAGTGACAAAGCTGGACTCGCAGAGTGTTCGGCTTGGCTGCACTTTGTCCTTAGCAGGAGCCATCTGCCACGGTCACAAACAGGCTCCTCAGGGCATGCACTGAGCAGGGCGGCTGCCTGCGGCCCTGCTTGTCCGCATGGCCTTTCTCAGCCAAAGCGTCTCGTGCCACTTGGATATTTCCTATTTGCTCCAGCACAGAGCTACTGTGTTCTGGCAGCGCTGTGCACGGGTTCCTGGAACCTGGAAGTCCTTGAAAACCTCTGTCTTGGGTGAAATGTTGGCAGTTAAGTATCCAAGCACTATCAAAGCAGGGAATCTTAATCACAGATGCAGAGTCTTTAGTAAAACCTGTGGCTCATCCTGTTTAGAGCTATTGCTTGTGATAGTTTGCTATGCATTTCTTTTTAAGGGTTTGCTTCCCATATAATATGGTTTAGCAGCTGAATAGGCAAATTCTCAATACCTTGGATGTGTAGGCAATTCTGAAATAGCATTGGTTATAGGTCTGTTCAACAACAGGAGAATTGATGTAATAATAGACCAAAAAAGGAGTAGGTTTTTCTGGAGGCTGAATAAGCATAAACCAGCGCTAATATTTAGAAATAATCAGTCTATGTAATAGCTTCCATGTAACTACTCTGATTTTTTTTTTTTTTTCCTTTGCTCCTACTATTGCTTTCCTTCCTTCAGGAAGGATACTCATGATACACAAGACTGAATCTTAGAAAGTTTATCATGGAGGAACAAGAGAACTGCTTCCTTCAAGGAGAGCATTCCTTCTCTCCTTGCTTACTCTAAACGTATAGGCTATTCCTCAGGCCATTGCCTTGGATTCAGGTGGACAATTGCTTCCATCTCTGCAGGTTCAGAAGTAGTTCACAGGAGGACATACTTCTGGGCCACCATCTACACAGTTCAAAGAATGATATCTAAAGAAATTAAATCATAACTTGTACAAAATGTATTTTTATGGATTTTCCAAGACAGTAAAACTAGTTGCAGAGCACCTTATGATGGCAGTGTTTGACTGAAGAGACTGGTCTGTTTTTTTTTCATGATAGGTGTCCTATCAAAGTGAAAAATCTGTCATAAAAGGGTGTTTTTTGTAAAGTCCAATGAATTTCATACCAAAGACTGCTTAGAATAGAAGAACCTGTTTTCTGACATCTCTCGCGTTAGTGTGATAACAGATGCTTAGTTTATGTATTTGTACTACTAATATGAACCCATTGCTACAGAGTTCTCATTGTCTCAAGTGATAGATTTAATCTGATTCATTGTAAAATACTGAGTACTGCAGTTCCTGTCTTGCTGCCTCAGCTCCATGGAAAACTGTGTTTGCATCACCAACAAGTGTTAGTAATGGACTCATCAGGAGTAAACTGAGGAACACATAGGGAAAGGACTTACTGCTACAAGGAATCTGGTTACAAGAACGTACCTGACTGCATATATATATATATATATATGCAGTCAGGTGTGTGTATATATGTGTGTATATATATATATATATATCCATCACATATATATATATATATATTTTTATTCCGATCTGTAACTGCCACCAGTCTATGCAGTATGATTTTTCTCTGTGCAATATTCTGCTGTGTAGGCATTTAAAATGCCCTGTTCTGCCCTAATAGAAACACAATGTGTGTCCTGCCCTCCTTCATGCCCACGGGTGAGTAAGCAAGCAAGCTGCTATTCCACTTTGGGGGGGAGAAAATACTGCTCATTCTTACATTTGGATCATTAGTGATCCAGATTAGTAATATCAAATACTGGAGTGGATAGTGCTGCTGGCTGTATGGAATTCTTTCTTTGTGGAAAGTGTTTGATAAATATCTTTTCCATTGAGGACAGTGCGAAATGTGTGAGGTTTTTTTGTTCTAAGGAGCAGAAGTCAAACTGTTCACTCACAGAACATCCCTGTTTCATTAGTCCTAGTTCCGTGTGATTATCTCGGGAAACCCTAGAGCAGCGCCAGAGAAGCAAGTGCCTGATACACAATCTCTGGCAAGTAAAAACAATTATGGATGTGTGTGGGTGGCTTTTTCTAGTCTTGTTTTGGTCTCGTATAATTCCTGCTGCTAAATATGCTCTGCAGTTTTGCTGCTGTTGTGCCAAATAATGCTTAGCATTTTATGTGACAGTGGTGGCTATGTAGCAATTAATAGTGCAATTCCTCATAGAATTTTAAAGCTCTTTTGAGGTCTCTACATGCGTAACATCAGAGATCCAGTACAATCTTGTCTCTTGGATTTAAGAGTTTCTGTACAACTTCTTACCTCACTGTTCCTGGTGGCAATTTTCTTTGCTAGTCTTCTATTGCAAAATTCGTTCATGAAGGATTTTCAATTCTCAGAACCATATAGTCAAATTATTGCTTGTGTAGATTTAGTTTGGGGAAGAAACATAAAACTAAACTCTGACTTTATTAATATCTACTGTGTGTTCTTTCAGACTGTTCTCAATTTTTAGCTTATAACTATTGCTGCTTAGACTTTACAAAAGGCTTTATCATAATTTCACTACTGGATTGGTTAGGAGATATTCCTACTAGTACCTTAAGTATTTCCTGCAACAAGTTTTCCCCTCAAATATGCTTTCTTCACACATTAAGTACTCAGTACTTGGACTGGGTGTTAATATTGTATATAAATGACTGGTTAAAAATGAGTGCTCTTTATTCCTGTCTTCCTGCTGATAGCATGAGAACTGCCTTGACTTTTGAAGCAGTTACTTGCTCTGCAGTAATAGTGGCCTAATAGTCAAAGTCAATATAGCCTTTATTGTAGTTATTACAATCTGCCATTTTTTCTGCTTAGCCAGAGTGAGTGAGTGTATGACATCCCCTGTTCTGATAAGTGCTGCCTTTAAAGGGCTTAAATTTGCAAATGTAAGGCATGTCTTTATCCGTGGGAAAGGACAGACACTGACAACATTTCAGAACAATTACTGTAACAGCTGCCCTTGTAATCTTTTAAAATCTGTTTAATGACCACAATTAATTTTTACATTTCCAGATCAAAATATGTTGGGGGTTGGTGGGGAAGGGGATGGCACAGCAGAAGGCTCATAGACAGTGTGATAGCAAGAGCTTGTCTACCATTCTTTCCCTTTGAATATTCATATGTTCTACCCAAAGTAACTATTCGAAGTGTGCATGGGAAGCTAATCAACTGTCATCAAGAACAGCGGTGCAGCTTCTGTATCTTACTTGCCTTTTCCATCACTGAGTAAATCAAGGGAGGCAAGTGTAAAAAGTAACCTCTTGATCTTTAATGAAAGACACAGGTGCTGACTCGCAGCCAGATTGTCTTTAAAAGAGAGAGCTGTGGGCCCTCCTGAACACAAATAATCTGAAGCTACCAGGGAGGAAAAAGCACTTGATTTTTGTTTTGGAACATTTAAGAATTTAACCCCCAAATGCTTTAAAAATTAGTTTTCTGTATTCTTATGCAGATTGCTCACATCTTTTCTGGATCAGAGGGGAAGAGATTTTTTTTTTTTCTTTCAGTGCTACTCTTGACTATTTTCCTTTATCACCACATAGTTCCATACCTCTATTTGTCATTTTGACCTGTCTCGTTTCACGATACAGTACACTTTTTCAAAATCAGCTCTATGGGCGGTTTCTTACTATATCCACTTGAGATAAAAGCACATATTCACAAAACCATAGGAAGCAATTTAGAGCCACAAATTAAAAAGGCTTTTTATTCAGTAACCAGTGATTCTAAACAGAAAAGAGTAAAGAGAAAAGGTGCAAATAGTCATGTAAAGCTGGATTTGATTACTGTGCTCTCAAGAGAGATGAGAGGCATATGCTGCTTCCCTGCCAAACTGAGGTCCGGTCAGTACTTTCTCATGCCATTTGCTAGTT
Organism: Crypturellus tataupa; assembly: GCA_034781795.1. Classification (NCBI taxonomy): domain Eukaryota; kingdom Metazoa; phylum Chordata; class Aves; order Tinamiformes; family Tinamidae; genus Crypturellus; species Crypturellus tataupa. The sequence continues at coordinate 5,059,271 of JAWLRI010000002.1, forward strand.
CTACTTTTGCCATATCTTAAGACTAACATATTCACCCTCCAAAATAGTGTCTAAGCCACTTTAGGATGGAAGAAAACTAAAAGTGAATGCTTATATTGTTTTGACGTGATGTGTTCAGCTTGCATAAATAGTTCTGTTATTTAGTACCGAATTTGGAAAATCTTTTAATTGTGCAGCTTGAAATGTTACAAATTGGAGTAATAGAATAGATTTGAAAAGAAACACTTCCTGGATATACTTACTAAATTTAAGATGGTTCATCTAAAATACAGTGAATATTGATTTAAAAAACTACTACTAAAACCCATAGTTAGGCCTGGTGGAAGATACTGTGATGCTTGTCCTAAGTTATTGTAGATGCTAATTAGAGTAGCCTTTTAGTTGTCTTTCTGTAAAACAAACACTAATACTTACGGAGGATGTCTGCCTGCTTGATTTTCCTATATATGTCGTTTCATTTCACTTTTCTTTCTTTTCTTCCCTTCTCCTGTAAGCACAATGACCAACGTATTTTTCTTTTATAAAAGCAGTGTACTTTCAGGCACAAACACTCAACTAATTGCATATTATTGAAGACTTGTGTATTATTTATAAGCTGGCAAATGGAAATGATGCAACCATATTGATGCCTATCAAATTCACTATCCTATGAGCTACCACACAAATTTTGTTCATCTCCTTTCTAATCTGCTACATGAGTTAAAGTTATGGCTCCACCCACTAAGGAGAAAAATGGTATAAACTGATGTAAATGAAATGGGGCGAGGGTATGAATCCACAAAATCGCACTGGAAAAATGTGAATTTGTCAAGCAGAGTTAAGCTCCCTGAGCTAAAACATTTACGTGGAAGTATAGATTGAGATTCTACTTAAGTGCGTGGCCCTGAACTTCTAGGCGATGTCCAAAGTTTTCTTGTTCCTCTTCAAGAGGTGTCATTTTTAGACTGCTGCTAAGCCAAGTCCTGTTAGATTTTCTTGCTAGGGATGACTCTGCCCCTGCATTTTTGTGCTGATGTTCACCTAAAGCTCTGTATGGTAAGCTGATTCTGAAGTTAACTGACAAAATTAGTTCCATGGATTTTCTCATCAAATGTCAAATTGCTACAACTGGTGCAACAGAGGAGGCAAGAATGGAAGAAAAGGCAAGAGTGACAGGACTGGCAGTAGCTAGTTATTAGACCAGTCTAGCAGTTGTAATGTCACACATACAAGAGCATGTGAAAAATTCTATATACTGGAAAGTGTTAACTGTAAGCACTGATTTTTTTTCTGACTATTTTCAGTTCTTTCCTTTCAAAAAACAGAACATAGCTTTTATTGAAGCAGCTATTCTCTGAAAAATTCTAGTTCCTGTGTGTTGTTGGAAAGAAGAAATCTAGTTGTGTAATTAGAGGGAGGAGGTTGGAAAATGGAAATAAATATAAAGCTTTCTTCTAAGATGCCTACAGTTCCTTTTTGAGGAAGAAAAGTGCTGCGCAAGCAGGCAAGTTGGGTATTATTGCTGTGGTTGATTTCTGAATACTGACTGATTCTCTGCTACTTCTGAGCTCGTGTAGTGTTTCAAGATTGCACATAGCACTTAATTCTGTCTAGGAGAGTAAACGAGATTTAAACAAGATGGATATAGCCCTTCTAATAAGTCCTTGTTTAGGTTAGACTCAGTTTTCTGATCACTAAATTTACTTTGAGAAAGAAAGGTACTGTTTGAGGTACTGCTCCCCTTTAAGAAATGAGTGTTGATGCTAAGGAGAAGTCAACCAGCCATCATACAGTAGAGTCTTAAGAAGTGTTTCAGCTGGGCAACCATGTGAGTATTCAGAAGGCCTAATACTGTTTATCTCCCCTAAAAGAAAGGGAAAACTGTGAGGGAAAGGCTAAAGCTGTCACTTGGTCAGATTGGTGAAGGTTATGCCCTAGAAGGTAATGTCCTGGTTTGGATAGTCCTTAAGGCTATCTGCCTGCTTGTGGTTACTATGAGCAGGCTCTCAAGTCATCTCTTCAAGCAGGTGACTGCCATACTTTATTTCCCCTTCTGCTTTGTAACTTATAATTGCGTGACCAGTACTGCCTAAATAAGTCTGATCTTAGCACCAGGCTCTTGTCTATGTCTGACTTCTACCATCTCATGGTAGTTTCATCTTCATAGAGACCTTAGTCCTTTTCAGCTGCTAGAATTGTAGGAGGAAGTGAAGGAGAAAACAATTATCTTGCCTGAGAAGGGTGCCTTGTGTTCACCTCCATTGCAAGCGTAGTTATCTGAACACTGCTAGAGTATGTAGTTGCTCATGGAACATCTTTATAGGAGACACTTCACTGGGTAAATAACTTAAGGGTCTCCATAGTTTGTCTTTGTTGCTAGTACGGTCTGTCTTTAGTGAATTGTTGCTGCAAATACTTGAAGCTCCTTAACCAAAGGTTTACTCTGACTTTTCCCACTGGCTGAGAGGGGTAGAAGTGTATATATATAAAATTATTCTCTTAATTTTAAGTTAGGTTATTTTAGATTTAAGGAGGAAGGGGGCAGGGGGAGTACCTGTATAAGGCAGAGAAATGTTTGTCTGTTGCCATTGTATTATGGTTTAAAGTAAGTTTAGTTCTCCAAGATCTGTGTGTAGAGTTGCTTCAAAAGGCTCTAACTTGCATTGCAACTATTTTGACTTAAAGAATTATACATTTAAGAATGCAGGCTGTCAGTTGGGCAATTTTAGACCTCGGTAATTCCTGTAACTCTTGACTCTTTGCTTGTTTCCTTGCTTATTGTTCAAGTGTTCCTGCAGCGCAGTGTTAACATCGCTGATGTGACTTGCTGCTTCTAACGCATCTCTTAACTGCTGTTACCTCCAAGCTGGCAGGAGGAAATTCATATTATTCCATTTCTGTAACACTACATTATTTTTTGTCCCTCTGATGAACTATCACTCAGGTGTCCCATGTAAAGTGATAAGAACAGAAGCCTTCACTAGCAGGGAGGTGGGTCCTTGGTGCTTACAGAGTAGCTGTGGCTGGTAGATCATCTCCTTATTTCTTGGTAGGTGGAGCCCTAACTTTGCTGGTTAGAATGGGAGAGGACTAGCAATTACAACGAGTAACTCTGGTGTACAGATAAATACAAATCAGAACACCGTTTAGAGGACTGATACTGTTACACCTAAAATTATAGTCCTTATATAGCTAACAGTGTTGTCATTACTCCTGTTTCTTCCACCCTTTGTTCCAACCTTTTAATTCTAACCTGATAGAGAAATAACTTTGTTTATTTCCCTTTAGCTTGAGTTGACCGGTACCGATCTATGATTGTCATAGGCCTGTTTAAATTGTCTCCTTGATGCAGCTTCAATTCGATTTTTACTAGATGTATGAAATAAACTTAGTACTGGTTCATATTTTATTTTTTTACCATTTGGAAAAAAAAAAGTTAAACTCTATTCATATGAGTTGGTATTTAGGTGCATTTTCAAATGCATAGTCTGTATATACTGTGCTTTCTGTAAAGTTGCTTTTCTTTTCCCCTTTTTCTCTGCCAAAAGGATTCTGATACACCACCTTGCACAACTTCTAATGTTTACCAGTTCAGTCTGCAAGCACCGACTCAGCTTATGGCGAGTTTACCACCCGCATTGCCTATGCCAAGTGGTAAACCCCAATCTGCGCCTACGAGAGCCTTGATAGTGGCCGCCAGTAATCAGGTATGAGCCAGCTCAATGGAGCAACTTTTTGATGAGAAAATGATCAAATTGGAAGTCTAGATCACTTGTGCTGTGCTGTCAGTATGGAAATTTCCGAAGGGTAACCTTCAAATAGCGTGTACTGAATTTCATGCCACCATAAAGCTACCATGTGCTATATTAGAAGTGAGGGTAGAAGAGGGGGTGGGAAATGGCTCAGAGTTTGAGCTGCATTTTGGCATATGCACCCCATACACCATGCTGGCTCCTCAAAGGGAGTGTATGAGGCATCTTGCTCCTTTTGTATTTGCATTCTTGATGCTTAATCTGGTGGGATATCTGCAGATTTTTAGGTTCTTTAACTTCTAGTTCTTAAAATATAAACCTCACCTAGGTAGTTTGTCTATAAAGTATGTAAATCTGAAGAGAAAAGACTTGTTTAGTGGTCTTGGTTTTGAGTAACTAAAACAGATCTGAAGTAAAGTTAAAAAAAAATTGTTGGTACAAAGCAAATTGGCATCCAGAATTTTTGCCTCATTTGTGAAGGGGCAAAACATGGAATGAATCCTGGACCTTGACTGAAAGCTTGAATGTTGAAAAACTGTTCGATGGCCTTTTTCTGTCTTTGTTACTTGGTTGTGCTTTCCAAGGCTCCAAAACTGTTCTCGGAGATTGTACAAAACTTGTGTTTTTAAAATCAGAAAATTCTGAGAGGGTGGCGCGAAGGGGATTTGCTTTATGCATGCATGCTCTCTGGACTTGTGTTAAGCAAATAGAAGAAATTTGAGTCAAAATATCTGGAAATAACAAGTTCCGGTCCTTGTGTTGTATTGTTTTGTAGGAAGTTTGTTCTGTCCAAGAAAAGCTATAGTAGAGACATTGTAGATGAGTTATAGATGTGAGGTCTGTTTGCAGTTAAATGATGATCACTTTGAGAGTACGCTTTAATTCATGTTAAGCTTGATAACTGGTCCATTTTAGCAAATATTTCTGAGAATGCAGATGTCATGAACTATTCAGATGTACCAATACACTAAATGCTGTTAGAAAAAAAGTCACGAGACAGAATTTTTAGTATGGCAATTTCAAATGAGAAAGGACTTGACTTGTTCCTTCAGAGGTAATATTAGCTCTTTGGGTACTGGAAGTTTCTTCATTCAATTAAAGTGCGTTTTTCTTTTCCTTTATTTGGTGTCCTTGTTCTTTAGAGTAGAATACTTTTTCAGTGTCCTTGTGTTCCCGTAGGCAAAAGCAGGATAGTGCTATGATGTATTCTGAAAGCAATTTCAGTTTTAAATGTGAAGCTCCCATCTTGTAAATGATAGAATATCATTCGGTTTATGATTTACTGCATGCAAAAATTGAGAGAAGTTGAAAATTGTTTTTACTTTGTGACTGTTGCTTCTCTTCTCTTAGTGTAATTTTCAGAAAAAAACTATATGTAACATTTTCTCTTAAAGAGTGGACAAAAGAAAAAGAGTTAGAAATACCTCTGACTTTCAGAGGCAGTTCAACTGAAAAAAAGTACTTGGGTAATATTTGTCATCTTAATCAAATTTTCACGTATTTACATATAATCTTTATCTAGTGTTATCCTTCCTTGCATGGGAACTCATTCAACTTGACTGGATCTTGGATGATCTAATCTAGGGTCTACATCTTGAGACCTTCAACAGAAGGTCTCAAGATGTAAAATTGTTGACATTATATGCTAGAAAATGTACTATCTCTTGCTCTCCTAATGACAGGTGCTCAGATGAAACCACTTCATGACCCACATTGTAATAGCAGCAAAATTGCAGTAAATATTGTATAGGATCCAGGTAACTGGCTTTTAAAATATTGAGGCTAGCTTGAACCATCTTCTAATATTTGATACCATGTCCATATATTGATTTCTAAGAAGTTGCTGAGGTCATTGGCTGCTGTTTTTCTAAATTTCCTGAACAAGAACCAAGGTTTTTACCTGTGTTCAAGATGCCTTTTTTTTTTTAAACATGCTACGGGAATGAGAAATGAATGCAAATCCTCCAAATGGACGATTTTTTACTTCTTGTAGTAGAAGCCTAAAATGGACAAGTTTGAAATATGGTGAGAAGCTGAAAAAAACTTCCAGTGAAATATTTTCTGAGGGTGTACGTTGAGGTTTTTCAGGAGATAACAGGAAAAGTTAATGGTATAATAGTCTTCATAATACTACACTAGTATTTTACTTGGGATGATTTTGAAGTATACAAGCTTGAGTGATTACAATTCCTATGAACTATAGACTGGGTTTAATCGTGGCCACTAATACTGTAGTGTTAACAATGTAATAGTAAGTATATATCCCGTCTAAACTGATGTAATCCTTTTCTAAACTTTCTTTAACTGCCTAGGCCCTTATTAATTATTTCTGGGCATTGTGTGTGTGTAATTTCTTTTATTTTAAAGTAAAGAATACTGGTAGTTTGTTTTCATGACTAACATTTCTCTGTTTTCTTCCTTATTTTTGGGTTAACAGAGAAATATTAAGCGTTGGTTTGGACTGCATCTATTTTTGATACTTGTGTTATTTCAGTGTGTAGGTGCCTTATCTTTGGCTGCATGTAAATTCTATTTTTTTAATAAGGACAGTCTTTGAGTGTAAGAATTTTAAATAGTAAATTTGCTAGTATTTTAGAAGAAAAACTTGGATTGCTTCAGCAAGTCACTATCTGGTATTCCAGTTTCCATCAGATTTCTGCTGTTCTGGAATAAAGGTTAAGGAAAAGTGCTTTTGTTTATTTACTTACAATTTCTGTTAACACATGGAAACATTTTGTTTAATCTGGTATGTGCTGTAGAATTTCTTTCCCTGTCTTGTTTCTAAATGCAAAATTTAAATTTCCTTCCAGATCCGGCAGCTTTCATTTGCAGAGGATCGAAGTCATCAACTTCTTTCCCAAAAGATTTTGTTTCTATTGTTTAGTTTTGCATCAACAACCATATACAGAGACAGGAAGTTATTCTATCAAGAGAAATTCAAAGAAGTCAAGCCTACATTTAAACCAGATTTGTCTATCGCATCATAAAGAGCTTTCTCTTTTGGTGACATATTTTTTTCTGCAGCCATCGACTGCTTACACATATGCCAGCTCTCAGTGATGGTGAGGGGACACCTGAGTGTAGGGAGATGATGTATGTGGGCCAGGGAATGAGATTCATATAGCTTATGATTTCCAAAAGACATTATGTAAGTTTTCTTTACTAAAATTTTGAAAGAAACAAAAGCAGCAGATGCTCTTCCAAATTGTTTGCTGGTTAAAGACAAGAAACATTTAAAATAAGTTTCAGTTTATGTAGTAAAGGAAATGTTTCACACTTCATAGAGTGGTGGGGCTGCAATGAAAACTTTTTGTTAGGATGAGATCTTGGCTTTTTATTGTAGAAAATATTTTAATAATCTTTCCTACTGAAAATTGAGTCAAGTCAGGTGTTGCACATTAGGAATGGAAAACAGTAAAGATCAAAATATGTAAAAATCCATATATATTCCAACATGATGAGGAATGAGTAGTTTCATCTCTCGAATCAGAAGAAAGCTATAATAGAACTGGAAGAAGATTAGTGAAGGATGCTAGGGAGCTCCAAGTGGAATAGCTTATGTATAACGAATGAATGATTTATCATCAGGAAAAGGGAATGAGATGATATGGAAGTCTCTGTAGTCAGCAGTAGTAGGGAGAAGGCAAATAGCAGTGACACATAACATATAACTAAGAACTGAAAAATTCAGAATGATGATGTGTAGTTGAGCTGTGAAATAGTGTAGCGTAGGACACTTACCCTATGCTAACACTGCCATTCCAGGATGCATTAAACGAAAACACCTTGAGCAAAACAGTGAATGATACATCACTGAGAAATACTGAATCTAAAGATGTCATTTCTGGCCCTGGGAGTCCTGAGCACATGTTCCGAAGCAGGTGCTGCCAGCTGATGATGGCGGGTTAGATAAAATCATGTTCTAATCTGAGTTTATATTGATGGCCTAAAATGCAATACAAAGTGCTTCATTGGGACAAACTGGGGGTCACTTTCTGGTTATCTTATTAACCCTTTTGAAAATTAATTTTATTTTGAACATACCAAGGGTAGCAGAACTTTGTAGGTTACAAGTAGACACACTTGTGTCTATTTTCTTGCATGGGCAATGGTCCTTGCCTGATCTTATAGACCTGGTTCAAGGAGTTAAGATAATTTGGGCTATTTTTTCCTGTCAAATCTTCAAACTGAAGACTGAGTTGAGGACCTTTTGTCAATATCTTATATATAAAATACATTTAAAATGTTTTCAGCTTCATGTGTTGGCTTCCATAAATAACTTCCAGTAGCTTTATCTTTCAGTAAATAAAGTTTGGACAGTTTTGCCTCTTCCCTGATAATGAAGGATTCTTCTCTGTATTTCTTTTTCCTGCTTGTCCTTGATTTTTTTTTTTCCCTGCTGCTAGTCTAAGAAAAAAGGGGTTTGGCCTATCTTACCCTTGGGAGTGTATGAGTTGCATGTTGGAAGCTGATTGGGTCACCATAGGACACCCTTCACAGGTGGAGAGGGTTATTACTCCTACCGTGTGGCTAACTATTCCTCAAATATTAGTCCTCTCCAGCTTGTATTTCTTCCTGTTCAGTCTCTTTAAATTGTGATTTGAATATAAAATGTCACTTACAGAATTGTGCCTTAACTGTTTTTGTATGTGATATCTTGGTGTTTTCGTATTTATCTCCTCACTGCAGGTAGGTGAAGGTATTTCATGTTCTCATGTGTGGTTGAGTCAAATGTTAGTTTTGTGATATTCCTGCTTAACCACTTCAGCAGAAAAAAAAAAAATTATTAGGCCTCTTTTTGCTCATTTTGTTAGCTCTTTTTTTTGAAGACAGCTAGCTGTCCGTCTTAAAAGTTACTATTTCAGACATCAGAAAAAAATATATATTTTTTTTTGAAGTTACCAGTTTGGAAATAATTTCCTTTGGAAAGCCTGTTTCAGTTTCCTTTTCTGAAACTCTTGTATTTAATGGCATACAGAAAATTGGTGTAATGTATATTAAATCTATGATAGGGCTATCTGTAGTACCTTGTGATATACTGGTTTATTCTGGCTGTCACTAAACACTTTCAGCAGTTGCTATTCCACTTTTCCTATATAAATTCAGTATCGTGATGTGATTCTGATCATTTTCTGTGTCTGTTCTGCCCTGCTCTGGGTGTGAGGTGTAGTCTAGGAGCCATACCGCCGCATGAACCCTGGCTGCCCTGTGATCAAACTAGGAGGATTTGTGTTGTGCTCTCCTGGCTCCTTACAAACCAAACCCAACTCACCTGTGGGCAGAACAGGTGGCATTTGTCCCAAGCTAGCTCATATGGTCTTGCCCTCACATCCCTCTATGAGTGCATGATAATGTTTCTGAAAACCTTACTGAATGTCTCGTTTGCTTCTGCTTTTGCTGAGAACATGCATGGCTGAACAGAGAAAATAATTGCAAGAGCCATGTGTGATCTCATGTGTAAGGTCTGTTTTTATAAGGGTGATGCTGGTGAGCATGTTTAATACTGAGATCAAAGGGGTTTAAGGACTTTCGCTTTTAAACTGACACCATTTTATCTGCAGACTAGTTACTTCAGAAAGTATTACTTAATTTGTTAGTGCTGTTGAACTTAACGCAGCTAAATTAGACAAGTGTGAATCAGTGTGTGCTCCAAGCACTATTCTGTGGGAATGACTTGTGTGTTGAAGAAATATAACTGGTAGTAAGTGCTTTGCTTTGGGTGTTTGTATGCCTAAACTGAGTGCTGTTTTTTTCCTATTTTTAGCAGCACAATGGAATGAAGTTTTCCATGAAGGGGACTCATAACCATAACCAAGGCAATGGCTACAGTCCTGTTAGCAGTGGAGGCATGAGGCAACCAGTGGGTAATCGAGGACACCACCAGTACAATCGTAATATATGGAGAAGAAAAAAACACAGAGACAGTTTGCCCATTAGTCTCAGCAGATAATGGCAGATGCCAGGCGGACCTTCCCCACTTGGGACTGAAAAGGAGCGAGTGCCACTCGACTTGGGGCATGGAGACCAGCGTCCAGCACACTCTTTTATTGGTGTTGCCAAATATCTGCAGCTGCTGACTTCTTTGCATGTTTCTTTGTGTGGTGGTTCAGTCCATCTTCAAGAAGTAGTTGTGCTTATCTGTGAAGCCTTATTAAATGTTTGTTTTTCTGCCTTCCCACAACGGTTCATCCAGTGCCGAAGCAGCTCTGTCAGTAGAACTGCAAGGACATTTACAAACGCTGTGGCTTTTTTTGCTGTGGCTACATCTGGTCCTTTGTGGGTTTTTTTTTTTTCTATTATTATGATTTTAGAAGTGAAGGAAACTTCAGTTGGTGGGTTTTTTTATTTTTTTCTTCCTTGCAGCAAATCCAGTGGGTATTCATGAGAATAAATTTGCTGCTCTTCTGTTTTTGTTTCAGAGTTCAGAATTTTTTTTTGCTCTGTAAATACTGGAAGTATAATTTGTGCAATAACTTGGAAATTTTTAATTTAATTTCATATTGTCTCATAAGTTATATTTAAGGAGTTTTTTTAATTTACAGATCCTTTCCCAGGTTGCATTATCTAAGTTGGGTTCATAGTTTTGGCAGGTTGTCTGAGCAGTGTTACAAACGTGACATTTGGTAATATTCAAGGCTTCTTGATTCACAATGAAAGGCAATTTGGCTTATGGTTTTAAGAAAGTGTTAAGCTCCAAAGCATTTTGACCCTGTGTTTTTTATCTCATTGTCTGGCCTTTATCAGTTGTCTTGCTCTGACCAATGAGTTTTAGTTTGTTCTTTAACTAAATAACAAATCCAGCATTCGTAGTACCAGAAGTAAATCTTCTGAGGGGTAGGGGGGAAAAGGTTGGTTTAAGTTCTGACTTGAAATTTAAAAGCTGTGAACTACGTGCTTTGATGCATTTTAGTAATGTAACCTGTTAATGTTTGGGTTCAAACAAAGTTATTCAACAGAGGTACCCGGCTTAAGGAATGTGGAGAAAGGAAATATGTTGATTCCATTAAGGAATCTGTATAGCAGTATGCATTAGTTCTGTTAAGAGCAAATATACAAAAAGAACTTCGACTGCTTTAAGCATTACAAGAATTATCTTTTAATGTATTGCAGGAGAGCACAGCCCAGTGTTGTACACAGGATGAGTGGCTGGCACTTAATTTACAGATGCATACAGGTATACTATGCAAGTGTGTATTGCCATGACAAACACTGTCTTTAACTTTTTGAAAAATACATCCTGCCTAACCCTGAGTTTTTAAAGCACCACAGTTGTCCTGGGAGTAGGTCACATCTCACGCCCTCTGACTTCCCATTTTTTTAACAAGTTCTGAAATTGTGCAGAAAACTCTGGATCAGTTATTTCAAAGTCCATTAGCAAGGAGAACTGAAGAAAAGCCCTGTTAATGGGATGCCTACACCGTGTGCAGTTACAGAAGATTTTAAAACTGATACCTAGCTATTAAAATGAGGTGCCTGGTTTGATGAAGCTTTTTAATATGCAGTATGCCTTTGAAGCAGGAGTTGTTCATGTTATTGCTGAATCTGTCACACCCAAACAGGTCTTTGAGGGGAGAGAGGGCAACATTCCAAAGTAGAGTAGTGCATATCTGTTTGCAACAAGTTTGTCTTAATGCTCCAGACTCATCACAATTTTAAAAGATTGTGAGCTGATTCCTGAATAATATTTAAGGGCTGTTACATGAGCCTGTACTGCTTAGTCTTCACACACTAGCAATATTGACCATAAAACTACATAAAGGAGCCTTCAAAGGCTTTAGTTGGTGTCTTATACTAGCGTCCATTTTAAAGCAAAACTCATTTAAAAAGTGGTATCATGTAACATTTCAGTCATGGTGAACCAAATAAATTGGCCTGGCTATCACTGTGGTTATGTGCTACAGGTTTCAAAAATCATGTTTAACTTTTTTTGTGTGGACAACTATGTGGAAGCTAAAATTGACATATTTTTATGTAAAGTTTTCTATTCTTTGATTTTTAATAAACTTTGGAGACCAGTCACTCTTCTGTACATCTTTATGATAAAACTAATCGAGGATGTAAATTGGCCTTATCTTACAGTTTAAAATGCACTTTGAATGTATGCCTAAATTGTTCTTGCAAAACATTTTCCGAATGAGGTTGGAAGAGGGATGGATGCCCTCAGCAAAGCATGTTCTGGTAAGTCCGTCCCCTCTTTGACATGTTTAGAAAGGGAGCGATGACCGTGACATTTGGTTTCTAGATTGGTACATGTGAATAAAGAAGTTAGAGATGGTTCCCTACAATATTCCTAGAAGAAAAGGTGGACCAACTAATCTTTTGAGATAATTTTCTATGTATCATCTCTTAATCCTCTCTATCTTCTAGATTGCTTTCAAAATTTGGGACCAAGTTTTAGCCTTTGGGGATGCATTTTTGCTTTCTGTTAACCCTTTAGGAATATTTTGAAATTTCAGCAACTGTGTCAAATTTAAAACTTCAGATACTGAGTCTTAAGAGACTTCAACAAATCAGCAAAGAAAAAAAGAACAAAATACCAAAACCAGAACTGAAGTATTTGACAGACTGTGGTGCAGGACTAGGGGTTCAGAGACACAGATCTGTGATACTTGGTCAGTGTTAATAAATATCCATTGGAGAATACTAGGGAAACATTTATTTGCTTGAGAGTTTGTGTCCCTTTGAACCCTTGTCAGAAATAATGAGATACAATGTGTTCTCCAGCCCTACTGACCATGATTTCTGTACTATATTCACAGGTGAAATCCACCCTGTGTGGATGTCATGTGTGAAGAGACTGCAAATCAGATGAGCATGGTCACAGAGTATGTCCTGGAAAAACCTCCGTCACTGTCCTGCTGAACTAACAAGAGATGTCAGTGCTAATGTCATCTTGTCGCTGTCTCCTTCATTCACCAGTGTATGTGGGATAAGAAGATATGGACGCATTGCCTGTTGGTACAAGGTTGCATTCCTTCCACAGAAAGTTAGTGAACAGCATCCTGAACACAAAGGAGAATGGGCGTAGCAGCAATCTGAGCAGTGTTGAAGTATGATATACCTCCAAGGTATAGATTGAATAGTAAGCACTTACTTGAAGCAAATGACAGTAATGTTATTGGGAGTTCTTGAGAGTTCTCAAGCCCAGTGAGCATGCTCCTTGCTCGCTGCAGCTGATGTGAGCTGGCTGTAGATTTTCTTATGACCAGACTGAAGTGTCCTGTCCTGAAACATCCTGAATGGAGACCTGAAACAACTGCCAATGCTTGACTGTGTGTTGTGCTCTGCACATAAGTTATTGTATGGGTTTGGGAAAACAGGGGACTTCCAAGGTTGGAATTAGGATGAGGTGCTAGAAGAAGGTTCCTGATGAAGGATGGGCTTAGAAACAACAAGGGGAGCCTGAAAAAGGGGGTGGCAAATGTCTTTCTTGGCAAAGGTCATGGAAGTGGGGGAAAACATGGGAGATCAGGCAGAATCGTGCAGACAGCAACTGGGGGAGATACCCGGAGATCTCATATGGTAACACTCAAGACTGATAACTGTGAGCAGTAGCACAGCGTGAGCTTAATACGGTTTCTGCCTGATCTCCTACCTGCAGCAATCTCCCTGCTGGGAGATGAAGTAAAGACCTAGTGAGCACAGAGGGGAGCCAAGTAGGTGAGTCTGTAAAGTTAATTATTTTAAAGTAAAAGTGGCAATTTTGATTTTATTAAATAAATCCCAATATTCAGCTTGATCTTTTGCAACTCATCTGTAACAGAAAATGGTTTTAAAAGTACAATACTGACCATTTATTAAACTTTAAGCAGACAACACATTAAGGGGACATTTTAGTAGACAACACATTACTCTCCAGGAGAAAAGAGTATATGTCAACTGGCTATGAATTACTACTGATAACACTTACATGTTTGTGGATTAGCAGATGCGCAGTCCAGTGGTTGGATGGAGCCTGTCTTGCTGACGTGGGCCTCAATAGAGATTGTGCCTGTGATCAGAAGGCCCGCAAGGCTGTTGGAAGCTGTCTGAGGTCTGCTGAGCCTTTAGCAGAATTGTTTGTCATCTTGTTATGAAGGCCTCTGACATGGGTAGTCTGGTATAGTGTAGCCTGTAGCTTCAGTGGAAGAGTGAAGCTGGATCATGGAAAGGATCAGCCAGTCAGCCCTGTTCTGTTGCAAGACAACTTTCCTAGGAGGCAGGTTAATACAAAGTAAGTATAATCTTTGCTCCCGATGTGCAGTCTCAATTGGGTGAAGGTAACATTTGCAATTATCAGCTGCAAATGCAAGTATTGCTTTAATAGGCCCAGAGAGAGACTGGGGGAGAACAGTCAACTCCACAGATCTGCTTGCCTCTCAGATCAGCAGAAAGTGCTGTCACTTCTGCTCGAGAACTGTGCTTCGTTTTTCTTTCTAGCTAGTTCCTACTACAAAGGTTGAACAAAATGACTTTTCTTCTTGTCCCACTTGTCTTAGATGGTGTTGATCAAGAAATGAAAAATTATACAAGTTATATACACTACAGGGATGTGTGTGTTACAAATGATGAATGCTTATGCACTAAAACAAGTGTCCTAGCGAAGTTGTAGAAATTTCCACCTTAAAGCTTATCCGGACAAGGCTCTGAGAAACCTAACCTAGCTTCAAAGTTAGGGAGGTTGAGCCACGTGACTCTAGATCCTCCCCATATAAGTTTTTCTGTAATACCATGAAAAAGGATAACCTTTTTTACTTTAACAGTATTTGTTGGTTTATGAGGTATTTTAATGGGGGCAAAAATGACACAAGAACTGCCTTTTTTTTTTTTTTTTTTTTTATGATTTACCCTGCAGTTGAAATAATACCTCTGCAAATTCTAGGACACACTGGTTGAAATAAGAATACACTGACTTCTGGAGTCAATTCCTCAAAATGCATAGTCACAAAACACAGATTACTGCTCAGTAAGCAGTAAAAGACTAAAATGATTTTTTTTTTTTGCATCTTTGTGGTTTTATTATTAATAAACATATATTCCCCCTCTCCTGATTTCAGTCAACTTGCATTTATAACGGTAACACAATATGACTAAAATGAATTATTTGCATCATTTGTTTCTCCTGGTTTTACTTGACCTGCATTTGAAATAGTAGCACAGTGCAGATATGTGGAAGAAAGGGTTTGCGTAGGGTGTCATGAAAACACCGGAGTGCCAAGTTCTTCACCTTCTCTTGCTGATGGGAGTTGCACAGATGCCTTGTGGAAACTTCTGATCAAAATCTGCTTCACACTTATTTCGCGGTATAGAAGTAGGTAAATTACTTACACTAACATAGAATTGAAAATATGATGAAAAAGCTTTACTTAAAGGTTGGGTTTTGAGGCTGCGATTCCCCTCAGCTTTGCCAAAGTAACTTGGAATAAGGTGGGTAGATTGCAGGTCTTCATTGTTTTCCACTGTAGAAACAGGGAAGAAAGTCCATCAGGAGCAGATATATAGAAAATGAAATAGCCACAAAGAAAAGAGAAAGGAAATCTGAAGAGCTTAATGTAACCGTTTTGAAATATAACCATCCTGACATAATGGCAATTATTGCACATCAGACTGCAGATTCTACTGATAGAGACCTAAAAGTAAAAGCAACAAAACTCTGGGATTAGCATAATATTTGGAGAACAGCTAGTTGAATATCTCTGAGAAAGGGCAAATGTTATTAGGTGTCCAAGCATTTGTGCTAACTGTCCACATAAGAATTTTTAGCTGCTTCTATATGGTGGAAGCTTATGATTGGAAATGAAAAAAAGAGAAAGACCTGGACATGAGTTTACAGCGTGACTAAATTTGTGCGCCTCCTAGGGAGTATAAATGTGATCCTAAGGCATATCAGATGAAATGTTTTCCAGAGTGACTTCCTTTAACAGCAAGTCCAGAGTTCCTGTGGTTAGGCTCCCTGTGGCTTTACTCATTTCAGGGAGAGAGGAAGAGAGAAAAAAAAAAAAAAAAAGGTAGGGGAGACGAGGGGAAAAAAGGAGGTAATCCTCTTAATTCATTATTCTCTTATGGCAGGAGCTTGAGAGACATGTTTATTGAATTTTTTGGCATTTGAGGAACTACTTCATCTGGATTTTTTTGGTTTTCAAGCCCCAGTAACTTTTGTTTTTCAAGCTCTGGAAACTGCCTAGTTAAACCATCGTGGGACCTTCCACACTTCGTCGCCACCTTTAGCCTCAGGGCCTCCAGCTGAAGCTTCTGCCTGCGTTCTGCACTGCAGCACATGCACACGCGGCTCAGGGACATGGGCTCCGGTTTGACCTCGTGTGCCGCACAGCTGCGCTCGGCTCCGTCCCAACCCACGTCCAGGTGAGACCTCCGAGGTGGCGGATGCCTTCGCTCAGTGCTTTGTGCGAGTCTGGCGTGTGTTGTAAGGAGGGGAGACCTGCATTTTCTTGTCCCACTTGAAAGGAGTGAGGACTGAGTTGGAGGGAGGAAGTGACAAAGATCGTGAGGACTTTAATTCTTGAACACAGGTCAAATTTACCAAGACAAAAAGCATTATATAATGTGTCTAAATACATGTCTAAAATTTCAAAGGCCAAGGTGATGTGCATGAGACAAGGCCTCAGCAGGTCTTTTCTGAAGGCTACTCTAGGAAAAGTATTGTGGTGAGGGCGAATTGAATCACTTCTCCAGCATTGCTTAAACAGATGTCGTCAGTAGCAACTTCACAATTTGCTTGTCCTTATTTTACGTAAATACTGAATCTAGGGGAAGGAGAACACTTTTTTCCTCTGGACTTTATTTCAGTTTGCTTATTTCAAGTGGCGGTGCCCGTGCACTGCTAGAAACGCCCGTCACTCAGGCGGCTCCGCCATCCTAAACTGCCTCGCTCGGTGTTTTCCTAGTCCTCCCCTTGCAGGGTGTTGCAGGACTTGCCTCTGCCGTTTGTCGTCACGCGAAGTGCCGTTTTCCACGCTGAATTTGCGCCGCGCGTAGAGAGAGGGCGCCCGCAGACCGTCCTTGGCCCGCGCCGCGGGGAGCAGCCCGCGCGGCGCTGGAAGGAGCTCCCCTTCCCGCCGGCACGCACGGCGGGGTCCGCGGGCACCGGCGCGCCGTGCTGCCGGGCTGAGCTCAGAGCGCCCTGCTTGCAGCAGGGCATGCACCCGTGACCCGGGCAGCGGCCTCGCTCCGAGCCTCGTGCCTGCTTGATGTGCCGTGCGCTGCTGCGCCGCTAACCTGGCGTTTCGTACGTGCGGACACCGAAGCGTGGTTTTGTCTCCTTAGGGTTAGCTCGGAGCCTTCGCTGTGCAAATGCAGCGCAGGTGCCCGTGCTCCTGATTGCGCAGAGAAGACTCTTTATTTTCAAGTGTTTTCAGGAACAGAGCTGTGACACAGACAGGTTTTGTCTAGCTGGCCAGAAACGCCTTTTTTATTGTTGTTTTTTCAACTTGTCAGTTGAAAACAAATTACAGTCAGACTGATGCAAATGACTCTTGAAAAGAGCTCCCAGCTCCATCTGAATGGGGTTTCTTTGCCTTTCTGCAGATGCTTCCTGTGTGACCTGGCTTTAGCTGAACGTACAATTTATTATCATCAATGTTTTCGAAAGGTTAAAGCCTTGGTGACAGTGAAATTTTTAATCAGTAACATAATGTCTGCAATTGCCATGGTAAATTAGCTTTTGTTGACTAAATGTGTACAGGGAGAATAGATAGGAATTGAACTCTTAATGTGGACAGAACTGTGTTTTCGAACTGTAAGATTATATCATTACCCAAAAGCCAGCCATTTAAAAACCGCCACGTTTTGGCCTGTGACTTCTGTTGGAAAAGCCATTGTTATGACACTCATATTTCTGGGTTTCAAGCCATGTCAAGAAAGAAAGAGGAAATAATGTTTCTGAGGGAGTCTAGTCTAAGTGTTTGTCAACCCCAATTCATTTTCCTGCTGGCAGAGCGTAGGATTTTTTGGTCATTGCTTTTAAAAAAGACATGCAGTCACAAGTGAAACAGGCAGAATCAGTAGGACTTGTGTGCGTTTAATGGTTTGTTAAATATTTTATTGCTTCAAGATTATTTACTTCTGTCTTCGTGTGTTTTTCATTTCCTTCTTCCTTTTCCCCCTTCTCCTCCTGCCCCCTCACCCAGCTCTTGGCTATTTTGTTCTGTTTGCTCACTTTTTTTTTTCCCCTTGAAGATATCACAAATAAGGGCACAAAAGTCTGTTTTTCATCTTGTTCCTTTTTGCTGGTGTACTGCCTCCAGCAAGGCCTTCATCTTAGACTGGTATTCTGCAAGTGACGTTCATGCTGCAGATCAGTTTCACAAGCTGAGCTGCATAATCAAAGAACAACCATTTTAAGGAGGGTGGGTCAAATCTTTTGCTAGCTTAACCTAATCCAACAAGCTGGTTGCGGTTTGCTGTATTGTTTACGGTAGGGAGCCTTGCCTGCAGCAGTTGTGTGCCATGTGAGTTGTCATGTTCTAGTGTTCCGTCATTGACCCTTTGATACCCCCGCTCTGCTCATCATCATTCTCCTGTTTTCTTTTTTCCTTTTGCTAACAGCATTTTTATCGTGATTACTAAAAGTACAAGTACAGTCTGCGGTACAGTATTTTGCATATCCAAATATCATTAATAATTTCATGATAGCTATTTATGTATTTTAAAAACAGCAGCAGAAAAGCCCAAAACATCCTTTGTATGGCTACCTAGTGCCATCCCTCTTGCCTTTGTTCTCCATTCACAGCCCTGATACCTCACTCCTTTGGAGCAGGATCATTGGGATGTGAATGGGCAAGACCTTACCTTGCAGTACGCTGTCCCTGTGGTGTTCAACTGTGTTTTCCAAAGTACAGTTCTCCCTTTTGCCTCAGGAATTATTATGAGAAAAATGCCTTTGCTGTCCTTGGAATCATGAGCTTTTGCACTCTTAGGAAGTATCTTCAGTATATAGTGGGATATTTGAAAACAGTTCAAACTGTACCTGAAGTATTTTGCTCTAGTCTCTCTACTAACTGGAGTAATTTACTTGGAAAATTTTCTGCACACTTTCAAATCAAGCAAATCTCTTCCAGATACTGCCATGGGCTAAAGCTAGTAGGGAAATGGCAGTTCAGTCAAGCCCTGGAATTGACTGGATTTAAGTCTCTTCTAGGTAAATGACAGTTTTGACACAATGAGCTCACACTGAAATTCTAAGCCTGCCAGGTCAGGAAATGTAATTTGATGGTAGCAATGTATCAACTACCAGTCAAACAGACCAAATGTCACGTTGCCTAATTCTTCCCTTTCCAGCATAGTCCTGTCTTGCCAGTGTCTAGAAGTATTAATTTATTTTCAGTAGAAAAAGGAAAAAAAAACCCATCTGTCATCATGTGGGACACTGGAGAGATGAGTACTGCAGTTTTGCTCAGCTCGGTCACTTGTGGCCACGGAAGATGAACTCTAAACTGGGAAAAGCCCCAGAGAGGGCAGATGGGAATTCTTGGGATGCAACGTGAGCGAAATGTTTTGGTATCCTGGGCAGGCTTTTACAGATGTCCCTTTCATAGCTCCTCACTTTCGTCCTCTCCTGCACCGCTGGCCCTTCCCTCTGTGTGGCAGCAGCAGTGGTTTGCGAGGCTCGCGCTCTCTGCACCCCCCTTCATCCTCCCCTTGCGGTACTTTCGGCTAATGGGCAGAGGAGGCTGGTCTTGCTAGGCAAAAGCAGAATAGCTGCCTTACTAAATTATGAAAAATAATGACTGGAGGGATAAATAAACTGCCTGTGAGTGGACTGGTGTTTAAAGGGGTTAGGAGGAGTATAGCCCCAAGAAGAGAGGGTAAAAATATATTCAATCTGTAGCCCCAATGGAGGCCTGTTACACCCACGAACTGTAAATGTATCAAAGTATTCTTACTGGCTTGCCTAAAACCTGAGTGTAAGCGTACGGAAGTAGCGTAGCAGTGATAGTGTTTTGTAACTGTGCAAGGCACAAGCGGACACATCCCATAGCATTTTACATAAGCGTGTGAGCAGTGTGGCTGCCGCAGGGGAAGCTCCTGCCTGCGTGTTCGAGGCGCTCGTGTGGCGGAGGACACGATACGCACGAGGGACTGGCGGCAGGCGGGATATCTCCTCGAATGCACAAGGAGGGAACTGGCAGAACCAAGAGATGCCGTATCAGGAACGGATGAGGACTGCTTCCCTCCACCACCCTTTTGGGAAGCAAGTGAATAGCTTAAAAACATTAGGCTTACGTGAGGGGAACCGGAGAGATGAGACAGCTTTGGTTTTGACACTTGGGCTCAAGTCTGTGTGCCCGACTGCAGTGACCAAGAGCGCCCAGGAACTGTAGCCATCAGTGCTGCCTCTACAGAGCTGTGCACTGCGGTAGTGAAGGCCCATAGCTGGAGAGGAGAAGTATGTTTAGCCATGAACTTCAAAAAGAGTTTTCAAACAACTGATAATGCTGGAGAGCTTCTCAGTTGCAATGTAAGAGCTGATTTTTACTGTGTTTTTTTTTTTTTTTTTTTCCAGTGAGGACTATTTACTGAAAAAAAAAAAATAGTTTACAGTATTTCAAAACTATTTGAATGTACCATAAAGTCACTAAAACTATTTTCTGCACATGCTTCCTGATGTAATTTTATCAATGTGGTAGGGAATTTCCTGCACTTGGTAAATCAGGTGAATGCTGAGTCAAGTTGTGACACACACAGATGAGTGAGTTAAGCTACAAAGTTGCTCTTTCTCTCTTAGCTTGCTGCATATTTGAGTTGGCTTTTTTGCTTTGATTTTTTTTTTTAATGGCTTGCTATTCCACAGAAAATAATCCTCCCCTTCCCTCAGATGATATAACATAATCTGGAGCATTGCTGCATATCAGTGATCTGGCTAAACCATCAGAAACCATCAGTGTTTTTAATACTTGCTGTTTTGCTGTGCGATGATGCAGAGTTTAGTGTTTAATATGAGGAATGATTAAGTGCATCTTATTATAATAGACACATTTTGTAAAAAGGTTCTAGTTGAAATTGCTTTTATAAGACTTCAGTGATGCCTTGTTTTGTAAACAAATTATGAAGTGTATGTATAAAATGTTTATAAATGCATCAAAGGGAGCTGTCTGATAAAACTATGTAATTATGAATGCTGCAATTTGGCTTTCAGAAGTCTGAAGATGAACCCTTGTGCTCTTTGTCTGCTACTGTTTCAGTATTTTGACTTTCTATTTCTGCTGCTTTGTTCCTCCATTTTTTAACCTAATACTTTTTTGGAACAACAATAAAAAATATCCCACTTAGTGCCATTTAGGGATGTAGAATGAAGTCTAGAATGGCTGAGCAGTTATTTGTGATAGTCTGAGGTTTAATGTGCTTCCTCTGGAGAACTAAAGCTCACAAAAAGCTGTGCGAAAAATCACTACAGGTAATCAGGCATAAAAGTCTCTGTTTTACACACTGTTTAAGGTGCATATGAAGAAGTATGCAGAATGATTGCACTTGAAATTTAAAGGGAATTTCCTTTCTTTTTGACCATGTTCTTTGAATGTCATCTTCCATCTTCTTTGCAATCTAGGGAATACACTGCTTATTTTCTATCAATTGTGTAGAGTGTTTTTTTTTAATTTCATAGGAATTCATCACTGAGATCAGATAAGCTCATAGTTAGTCTCTTACTTTCTACATAAGAGGAGAATATGCAGCAGAAATATTGTCAGAAGAGACTTGAGTAAAAAGAATGGTGTTGCTTTCACATCCTGTACCAAGTTCCAGAACGCAGGTTCTGAGGCTGTTTTTGTTGCTCTTTTTTTGCTGAAGAGATTTCCTTCCTCCACAGTGAGGTCCTAATAGAAGGAAAAATAGGTCTGGGCCTTGGAAGAGACAAAAGTCAGCGTGTCCACTGTTGTTAATTCTGTATTTCCTCTGGGAGATGAATCTCAAGCCCCAGTACAACCAACTTGGCTATTGTTCATTACTTGCTTAAAGTAGCAAAGACCCTGTGGCTTAATTTCACTTTAGGGATTGTAATCATTCTGACAAGAGTAAGGAAAATTGGAGCTGAATGGATTTCTTGCCTCGTTTGCATTCTTCATTTTGTGTGTAGAGGAGACTTGCTACATCTCTTCCCATCCTTTAGCTAGGACAAGATGCTGAGTGGAGTGGACAGTGGTTAAACCTGGTGGGTATTTATTTGGCTTCTTCTCCAACAACGTTGGATCAGTTAGAAATATTTTTGTCTTGCACAAGTATCATACTGATACTTGTGTGTCTGTGTTGTTTTATCCTGACTATACGTTAATTGGTTATCCCTGCATCCCAAATGCTGTGCTGATTTCTGTGCTCCAAAAATGTAGTATGAGAAAAGTGAAATAGTGAAAAATACATTGGAAATACAAGGTAAAACTGGAAGAATGGCTAAGAACAATCAAATATCTAGGTTGTTTCTAGGTAGTGAAGCTTAAATAGATTGCACAGGTTAAGATCTTTCACCTTTGACAAGAGATAACAAAGTCATGACAAAGGTTTAGAAAAATCAGGCTAGGAAATAGTTACCAATCTCTTCTAATAACAGGCAAACACCATCATACAGAACGTGTAGGTGCAAGTTGAAAGCAAGAAAATGAAACAATTTTCTTAGCCTCTGATTTAAGCTGCAGAAATTCTTCCTGAAAAAGAATTAATATGTGAAATCTTATTTGATTTCTTAAATCAAATTAAATAGACAGAATCTGAAGAAGCAAACTCTGTGGGGGCTGTTAAATGGAAGATAACAGCTCTAGATGCAACAACTTGGGCAGCAAAAGGTTGGTTTGGAAAGGCGTGCTATGTGCTCCAGGTAGAGTAAGCTTTAGCTACCTATGTACTACTTCATCTCTTTGAGTCCCTCCAGAGGCAGACAGCAGTTTGAAGAGCTTTGGCTGGCTGCAGGGTGAGGTAAGCGGTCTCCAGATAAGCAGGGAACGATTTTTGTGGAGGAGGAAAGTGATAAAAGAGAAAAGGAGTTTCTGCAGTGAAGAGGATCTGCTTAGAGGCATAGTAATAAGAGACTAGCACAAATTGCAATCAGAGGGGTTGGTGATAGGTGATACAGGGTTCTCCAGATGCACAGGAGTGGGGAGGAGGGAGGGAAAGGAGCAATGGGCTATAGAGGAAGGAAAAATGGAAGGGAGAAAACAACAACAACATAAACACCCAGGGAGTGAATAGGGATTAGTGGAACCTTTGGGAGGTGAGGAAAGAAAGAATAAAAGAGAAAAGGGCTTAGGCATTTATGGGGTGTGTGGTGTTTTTTTTTTTTTTTTTTTTTTTTTTTTTTTTTTTTTTTTTTTTTTTTTTTTTTTGTCTCTTGTACCCCATTACATCATTTAGCTCTTTTTCACATAATACTGCATGGTTTTGGGTCATCAATTGTTGACTCCTCCGCAATTCAGAGTTTCTGTGACTTACCTTAGCCTTGTCACTGTTACCGTTCTGTATGGCCTAAGCCATTCTATTTGTTTAAAATCCTGTAGAGAGATCTTAATGAACCTTTTTTCTTCTATAAGCATTCTTGAAAATATTTCTCAAAATATGAAATGAAGGAATAAGTCTAGGAAGCTAGTAATACAAACTTCCTGATTTTTTTTCTACATAAATGAAAAGGCCTGAGAGAGGCTTTGCAATCCTACTTGTCTTTACTTTTCAGTATATGAATGTTAGCCTGTCTTAAGCATTCTTAGATCCAGTGACCATATTATCTCTGTGTGCTATTGTGGGTTTTTGTATCTTGATATGAAGAGACATAGTTATTGGGTATACCACAGTTGGATACAAATTTTAAAATCCAGACAGTTTCTGAAGATAGCTTGTTATATCTATACTATGATTGAAATATTTCTCTTGTGTCATTAACTGGTGGAGTTTTTTTTTTCCCTTGAGTCATGATATGAGATTTTAAGTTCCTACAGATGGAGAAAACAACTGTTCTTGGTATTGATAACCTCTACTGCAAATTTGGGTAAGGAATATTAGAGAAATATGGAATATTATTACTTTAAATAAATGACATCCAAAAAAGGAGAAGGTGAGGAAGGGAATCAGCACATTGTTTTTGAGGCTTACCCCAGACAGAAAGGTGGGAAATTCCCATTTTAAATTTTCTTTAGCTGCGTCAGTATATCGACTCAGTTTTGAGTACTTAGCATGCTGGAATGTTTGCAGAATGTACTATATGCTTAAAAATAAATTTTAATTCTGATAGGAAGAGTGATCAAAAAGAAACTAATTATTACCGTTTTTAAAGACTAGCAGAAAAGCAGAGGGGAATAAAGTACTGTAATTATTTAAGCTAATACCAACAAGGAGGATTTTGTGGGTGGAGTGGTGTTTTTTTTTTTTTTTTCCTTACAGGAATTGATATAAAACAATGGGTTTCACTTGAATGTGGGGACAAAAGCTTGGCCACTTTTCAAATTCAGCCCCTTGTCAAGCTAGTTTACACAGCTTTAGCATCTGCAGACTCAAGGGATTCTCCTGTTCCACACAACTGGTGAGGGAAGTCCCTCTTACTGCTTTTCATAGTCCCTGGGGGAGAGGTGTGATGGGCGGCTTCCCATTTAATGTTCGTCGGGGCACTAGTGTAATGGGTTGCTCTGTTCTAGCATTCACACATAGGTCACAGCATGCGGCAGTTTGGTAAGGTGGCTGTGTCCAGAATTGCGCATCTGCCAGGATCAAATCATTCCCAGGAAGGAATACAGAGTTTCCTTTTTGTTAGTGGGTTCAGCAAAATTACTGGTCTTTACTACCATTTCTTTTGGTATACATAATCTTTCATCATCCACTTTGTGTAGGAATAGCATTTCTGTTGCATGTTGTAGAAATCTAAAGTCAAAGCACCTATCTGGCAAACGCTGCATCAGAATTTCAGTGATAGCCCTATCTTTTTCAAAAACTACTGCTCAAAAACTGTCACGAATGTATTGCAGATGTTTCGGGGGCACTGCTTCTCCCTAGGGTCTGTGAATCCGTCCACAGCAAAAGATGGGACTATGTTCCCACCTCTGGGGTAATCAACTCTGGGTGTATTGAATTCCTTCCCAGGAGGAGGAGGTAGCCGTGGCTCACAGCCTTCCCCTGTGGGGAAAGCAGGGTTTTCAGTAGCAGTGGTGGCATGTCCTTTTGCTTGTCTTGCTTCCCGCTCATGTTGCAGCTGGAGGATGCCTGGGATGGCAGCAGACAGTGCTTGGATTGCGTCATTCAGGGCCCAGTAAACCCCTTTTCCTCAAGGAAGAGGAACATCCCCAGTGCTCTGGATCCCAACCAGGAGAGCGCTTGCCAGCTGTGACCTTTAGCAGCAGCTATTTTCATTCAAGGGTGAGTGTGGATGTTGCACCTCTCAGTGAGCAGGTTCCACTGTTCTGCTCTCTGCTTTTCTGCATTATATCCTGGGCTTGCTGGGCAGTTCTCAGAGCTTCACTTAATGACCTTTTACAATGTTCCAGGGTGTTGCTTTGTTTTCCCAATAATTCTTCTCTTCTGCCAGTATCCCTGCTTTTTCCACAGAAAGTTCCTTTGTATGTGATGGCACCCACTGTACCTTAAGGCAACACATTCCAGTGGCCTGCAAGGAACGAGCCCTTCACCGAACAGACCAGCCATTTTGAAGTGGTCTGTGGAGCTGCTCAACAAAATACTATGTACTCTGTAGTACGTAGATCAGATCTGCCCACTCCGACCTTGCTAACTGAGATGTGTCACTTGGTGACTTTTTGCTCGTATCCATAATACGATGTCATTGTTGTTACTTAACACCCATAATAATGGACTTAGCAGCAATTTTATGTCTAAAAATCTCTCGTACCACAGCATAGTCTTGGAAATTTTGGTCTTTAGTGTGTGGAAAATCTCAGTCAAGAACTGAATGTCCAAAAAGGAGACCAGAGGAGACCTAAAACTTTATTTGAGTAAAGGGAGAGTCCACCAGGCATACCCCTGTAGGAGGTCTCAAATGTCTGGGGACACAGCCCCCCTTTTATTCTAATTTCCTGACGAGGGACGCCCTCTCCTTTTCCCCATTGGCCAAGGCACTCAGGAGTTACAGCCTTCCCGGCCGCCTACACCGAACTCCTGCCTCCCTCCGCCTGGTCACACCTAAGGTCACCTGACTCCTTTGTCCCCCTTGCTGAAGAATGTGGGGGAATTGCCCTATTTCCCCT
>JAWLRI010000002.1:5085264-5146715 GCA_034781795.1 Crypturellus tataupa
CTGAAGAATGTGGGGGAATTGCCCTATTTCCCCTGTTTGTAAAGGCCCCCAACTCTTGGCAGATGTTCTTTTGTCCCACTCAACTCATGGCTCTATTCAGTCTCCCGCTCCTTGTCCTGCTCTTCAGCCAGGCTGTGGGGGGATCCCCTTATTTGCGAATACACAAACTTGAGCGGTCTGCTCATTTAGTAAGTTTTTCTGAGCTATACTTACAGATACTGTTTGAACTATGTTAGTAAGAGTTTCCCCTCTTCATTATTTGATGCAAATCCTCTCATAGAAAACACTTAGTCATGCAAAAATAGAGTAAGGCAAGAAGGAAAAGGAGAGAGCGTGATTCCTTTGAATAAATGGATAAATTTGAATAGAGAGTATAGCTGATTGGCTTCTGATGTCATCATATGCTGGATGCTGCAGTATATCTGTTATATAGATATATATTGCCTTTTCAGTTTGAAGTTCTTTGAGAAGCAAATGGTACAGTTCTTAAGTTGTGGAGGTGGTTCTGTATTTAGTGTATATAAGCACTCTGAGACAGTCTGAAGAATCTCATCTGTATTTCTTGAGAAAAGCTCCTTCCCTTACTGTTACGGGGACTGTGGGTTTGTAGCGTTCTTAGTGTCATCTCGTTTGAATTGACCGTTTCCTTTCTCATGTCTCTTTGCCACCAAACTTGCTGCAAGCATGTTTGTAGGCGAGCTGTTTAGCGTCTGCATTTTTCATGCCTTTCAGATTATCTGGGCTTGTTAGTGACTGCATATTTATCCTTCATATTGTCTACAGGAAGAAATATTCCCACGAGTTTCTGTCAATAGGTTTTGAATATTTCAGTTATCGTGTCAGTCAATTAATTTTCATTAAAGACGTAACCTTCAGCAGTGTCTGCAGGGAAGGTCTGAGGCTGCCTGCTGCAGTTAGTTGTGGACCTGAATAAAAATCTGTCACTTAAGAGCAAGGATGAGGCTGGCTAGGGATGCAAATTAATCACCAGCAGTTGTTTCAGATGCAGTTTTAATATGAATTTAGATGCAGATGCCTATAAATCGAATAAAAATTTTGAATATAAGGATAATGTGCACCTTGTTCTAATATAAATACAAGATTCCTTTTTCTAAAAGTTTTCATTAGTGTAGCCCTTTCATTTCCTGCTTCACAGAGGCTGTTCTTGTAGGTTTAAACTATTTATTTTTCAGCTTTTCCTTGGCACACTATAATCTTATGATGCCACCCAGAAGTGTGTTTGCCATTGTTCAGTGGAACTGAAGAACACCTCCTGGGTGAGCACATCAGTCCTGATGGTAGCTCAGGCAGGAACTTAACCAACATGCAATTAAAATTGCCAGAGGTTTTTGATCCTAACTTTCTAAAAACACCCCTTTCAGAATGTTCTAATGAGTCTTAGATGCCCTTTTGGATTTCAAATGGATATTTATTCATGGGTCATTAGTAGTCATTTGTTTTCAAACACAAGGGTTCATTTTCTTCCCTACTGGTAATTCATATACCCATTGTGTAAACGATGAACATACACATACCCAGGTATGTATACTTGCATAGAATATTTTTTCTTTTCTTTTAGAGAACTGCTTGAAATCACAACAGAAAATTTTATCCCACAGCCTACCTTAAAACAGGTTCCCTTCCCTTCCCCACCCCCTGCCCCTTGTATCTTTTGGGTAGATGTTCTCCACACAGCTCTTTAAGATTGATCTCTCTGGAGTACAGGTCATTAGATGTGGACCTGCTTCTGAGATAATGGATCACCCAAGTAATGCACTAACATATCCCACTATCTCCTGGGAATACCTCCACTGACACACTTTGATTTTATTATTGTGGCTTTTTTAGTATAGCATTAGCAATTTATGTGCATGTACCTAGGCGAGGTCTATTAATTCTCAGCATTGTCGATAGAAAGAAAAGCTAATGTGACATAGCCTGTCTGGTTACAAAACCAGAACAGTGCTGCCTCATTAAGTGCTGCTTTATAGGCACTTGTAGTGAAAGCAGAGGTGATTGCTGCAGTGTTTATGACAAGACATTTCTCTCTCCACTTATTGGATCTTCCACTTATTGGACCTTTTGGCAGATGCATGGAGTAGGACGTGCTGTACGTGCGCTGTAAAGATCAGTTCCTGCCATCCTCTAGACTGTCTGTGTGTGGCTGACCACAGAATGGACTGTGAGGCAGAGGCACTGGTTTTGTTACACGTATGCAGTGTCCTGCATAACGAAGACCTGGTATCGACTGGGACCTCTAGATGATGCATTGTGAATCACAAAAAGGAATAGACAGGAAGACAAGAGGATCCCAGATAGGGATGAAACAGCAGAGAGGCTCTAATGATGCAGATGTGTTAGCAGTTCTCAGAATTTGTTTCTGAAATCAACTATTACTAAATATTTGTCTATTTAAATGTTATCAGCTTGATAAATGATGGTTATAAAATGAAAATTCTTAACTTACTGATCTTAACCCAAAAGACATCCAAAACTTTGGTAAGTATGATGAGTGAACTCAGATCATATTTGCTGTCAGGGACGTGAGCAGGAATATAGAAATAGTATTTTTCCTCATAAAATGCAGTACATATGGAGAACTTGCAGTAATATTTAGGGAAGTAAAAGAAAATTGCATCAGTGATGTTTCTCTCTGCCTTGTCTATTAAAGCGTCTGGTAAAAATAATTTTAATGAGCAGGAACCAGATATCAGACTAAAGTCTTACGTGGGGATAAAAGAGAAATTAATCTAAGATATTCATCACAATTCATGAGAAAGTAAAGTGGAGGAGCTCAAATTTATAGTCAACTTCCATTAAAATTTGCTGTTCTGTAGATTTTCCAAGTCAGTTACTATAGCTGGTATGACTTTATTAAGCTATGACTTTAGATCAAAATGTTCATACTCTGTAACTCTTAAACAGAAAATGCTCAGAAATTGAGTTGGCCTATCTGTTTTTTTTATCTGTCCATATAGGATGAATAATTCCTTAAATCAGATGAAAAAGCTGCAGTTAATTTCTAGCATAATTACCTGCTCTAACACACTCCCAAAATATTGTTATAGATTTCATATACATGTTATTAGTTATAAAGATGGCATAGAAGAGATTATATATAATAAACTTAGAAAATAAGATTTTACTTCTCAGTTGAGAGGTTGTATTTTTTCATTCAAAGTGAAATGAGAAAGTGAAGTAACAAACATTTAAAATAGCAGAGAAACAACTATAGTATTCAATTTGAAACAAAATGTTCCACTCCTTATTAAAGATAAC
The DNA here is from genome assembly GCA_034781795.1 of Crypturellus tataupa. Lineage (NCBI taxonomy): Eukaryota > Metazoa > Chordata > Aves > Tinamiformes > Tinamidae > Crypturellus > Crypturellus tataupa. Next base: position 5,088,544 of record JAWLRI010000002.1, read on the forward strand.
AACCACTCACTTGGCTAATGAGTGAGAAAAAACAAAATGCTAAGAGTGAAGTAAAAAGGAAATGTTCCTTTGCTTGAATCACTGTGCAGCGTCTATGCTAGCTGTTGATGTATCCACAACTAGCTTTCATCTTTCATGACTACGGCTGGCATGAATATTTCAAGCGTTGTGGTGTGCTGGAGATTAGTGTTATTCAGACTTGGACTTACTTTTATTTGTTTCTCAGATAACAAGGGATTTACCTAATTTTGTAGTGCAACTTCACCTTTCCTGTGTACTTTATGAAATAAGGCCTTGTAGAAACCGAAAATCTACAAAACTAGCACCATGTTGTACAACTTGGATTCAGCAGTTTATCCTGGGATTTTCTGATTATGCATACAGAAGGCTGTTTCTTCAAGCAAGAACTCAGTAATATGAGGAATTTTATGTCCTACAGGTAAACTCCAGTTTTGTTGCACAAAGAAAAGCTGTGTTGCCAGAATCAAACAGCAGATTGTTAACATTGCTGTTGCTTCATGTAAAAGACTGTCCTCAAGAAAAAACTTCAATGATTGCATCTTCCTGAGAGGAGTAAAAATGTAAGAAAATCTGGCATTAGAATGAGCATAGTAAAATTCTAGTGTTCTTTCCAGTTGATGCATCTAACAAAAAAAAAAAAAAAAAGGCTGACTTTACTGAGTGAGTATCCTGAAATAGGAGGAGGAGAGGGGAGAGAAAAAAAATTATGGTATTAATGATCTTTGCCTCACTAGACCCTCAGGACTTCCTATTTGCTCACTGTGGTCTAGGCAGGATTCAGAGTTTTATGCACATGCATCTCTCTGCTACTCATTTCACATTAAGTGGAGAAGCCCTTCCAAAGCCCCTGGACTAGACTAATGCTTTGTACAACAGCAGTCTAAATAGTTTAGCATTATGCCTTAATTTGATTCTGACAAGATTCATCTTGGCCTGCTACCCTAGCAGCATTTCTAGGGCACCTTGCCTTTCCACACTGTAGTTGTCACTATGCTGTTTCAGCCTCCAAAGAGAGGAATTTCTGATCTTTAGGACCTACTGATTTTTTTTTTTCTTTTTCGAGGTAAGAAAAGTAAAAGGGGTGGTCTTGCCAAGGCCTTTTGTTTACATACAGGCCAATGGAAGTACAGTTAGAAGGTTCTTCATTCTAGATATTACTAGTTCTTTATGCCCTTATTGACCAAAAGGGTTTGTAGCATTTTTAAAATATTCAAATTCAAAACTCACTTGTATCTTAGCAAAAATGTCCTGAACCTTTGCTTAACTGAAATTCAAGCAAGTCCTCCGCTCACCCTTGTTTACCTGAACTTCTTGCTCACTCATAAGTTTTCCATTTAACTGGAGTACTGAACATCTCCTCTTCCTCATCAGTAAACTGTGTGTTTATGAACCAAAATTATCGGTGTGGAGCAGACCAGTGTTATAAAGATTCAGTTGTCTGAATATCGGCATACAGAAATGCACATACACTCTCATGGCTTCCCCTCAGGAAAGGTGAAAAACTCAAATTCCCTTGAGCACTCCTCTGCTTTTTTTTATGATTGAGGGGCATAGCAGACATCTGGTGGCCTCTGATGCCATCTATATGTACATGGTTGGGTTGATTGTGAAGGCAGCCATTGGGGCAAGAATCGAGTTGGTACTCTCAGGTTCTTTAATGGGACTCTTCTGTAACCACCTTATGGAAAAGGTTAGGAGGAGGCAATTTTATTTAATCAATGTAGCAGCTAGATTGTGCTAGAAAAGGAAAAATGGATGTGTAAAAAGCTAAAAGTGACCAAATGTAGGTGGCAAAAAGTTAAAGTATATTCCAAAGACAATTACACTTTGTGATATTTTTGGAGACAGGCAGGTAGGAAAGATGAAGAACCAAATAAGCCATAAAAATATCTTTCATTTTAAATTAAGGCTCCAAACTCATTGATATCTAGAGTGAAAACAGTGGCCGGAGCCTGAGGATTTTTCAAAGCATCTATCTACAAAGGAAAGAGAAAGCAATAGAGATGAAAAACCTGGGCATACACGGAGTGCTGGGAGGCCTACGCAGCGTATATTGACAGTGATCAACCAGGAGATAAAACTACTTTGAAAAAACAAACCTTTTTTGTCTAGGAATTGGTCAGCAGAAAAGAATTCAAGGAAAAATGTAAAAGTATTTGACTGGAGTGGAGAGGAAAAAAATCTTTTTTTAAAAAAAAAAAAACTATTCTGTATACCATTGCCTTTATATCACACAGTCTGTCTTGATGGATCATTTTTATTATTCATGTTTTGGTTTATTGGTCCTTCACTTAGTACCCCATGGATTGGATATTCCCTATTTCGTTTCAATTGTTAGTAGTAATAAATCACAGTGAGGTCTGTTTATATGTCTCTGAAGTAAGATGAATAACCAAAGTCTTACTGCCCTTAGCTCCAAGCTTCTTTGTGGGTGATGTGTATGCCTGGATAATTAAGTCAGAAGCAATAGCTGTTTCTTTGTGATCCAGTTGCTGCCTGTGCAGCTCTCAAGAATGGAAAATTAATATTTAAATTTTCAAGCAGTTAGGTTTCAGTTGCAAAAAAATGAACTCCATCCTTTAGCCTCCTTGAAAAGATTTCACAGGCAAGTACAACCAAACTCTTCTTTAAAAAAAAAAAAAAAAAAAAAAAAAAAAAAGCAGGGTTGAAATAGAAGGGAAGAAGATGCACACAACAAATTTCAGATTCTAAAGAGTTGTGGTCAAACTTAATTGAAATAAAGCAAGGTAAGTTTTATGGTAACTCCAACATTGTCATGGTTTTATCTATATTTATGTCTGAGGATGGTATTAAATGCATCTTTTACAGACCTAAGCCTGACTGAAAACTTGCGTAGAATAACTTTGTTTAGAGAAGGAGGAGTGAAGAGAAAAGAAGGAAGAGAAACAAACAAAAAAAGAAAATCCCATCACCCTTCCTCAGATTGCAGAGGTTTTTGTTCAATTCAGCTGGGGCCTCTGCTTACACCCTCTGCCATGGACCCTGGGGGGGGCCTTATTTATGATTAAGCCTGGGCTTTCAGTCTCAGCTTTGTTGGAGGAGAACCCGATCCAATTTCTAAGATGGACCCGGGGCATACACTGTTGGTAACATTATCTTCATAAGATTCTCTAATCTGTTGAGCCTTAAAAGCTTGCTAAATTACAGGAAGTAAAGAGCAGGCTTAATGAAGGTTTCCCAGGATATTGAAGCACTGGAGTCAGAAGGTCAGTTCTAGACCCAGTTTTATTCAGCATCTCTAACAATGACCTGGAAATTCCTCATTGTTCACTGCTGTTTCCAAGTTTGCAGATGAGACATGGAGATAGTTGAGTGCTGTTTGGATGACAAAGAACTTTCAAATGACCCCTCAGAACTGTGTGAAAAGACCACATTTTTCTTTTATGTCAGGGAGGGTGGGTGGAAACGGGGATGACACATGTGGGCCCCCCTTCATCCCCAGAGGAAGTTTGAGTTCCATCAACAGTATCAGTATATGGTTGACCCAGGTGCCCCTGGCCCAGTGGTGGAGGCTGGTCTTGGGCCGAGGTGACCAGTCCCCGCAGTGATACCACATAGTGCTACGAGCATGGGATTCATGGTGGTGAATGCAGAGCTTTGGGTATAGACTGCCACCTTCATGGCTCTCTTCAGGGAGCTGGAGTCTGCCACCCGCTGTCAGGAGGCTCCACTGGCCCACAGCCAGCAGAAGGTTGGTGTCCTTCCCCTGAGCCCCCTGCTCCAGCTCTTCCCAGGTAGTGGGAATGCATTTGAAGATGAATGGAGGACAGGATCAGGGTGTTCTTGAGTGACTCCAAGCACCAGTGTTATGAGGTGCTTTCAGCTTTTGTCCAGACTGATCTCCCAAGCAGAACGGGGGGCACTGGTGAGTGTGAATATGGTGCCTCCTACTACCCAGCACTGCCTTCTCTGCAAACACTGTGGCCCACTGTTTAAGAGTCATATATGTGGTGCTGAGCTACAGTGGCTCTTTGTCACAAGTCTAGTCACTGGGTCTGTGGCCATTTTGAGATGGTCACAAGCAATCCCAATGCTTAAATTGGTTCCTGACCTGAAGAGTTTAGTATTATTCAGAAACTTGGAGATTGCACTGTGTGCTCCTCTCTTTAAACTGTTTTAAAAGATACAGAACAAAACAGGTTCCTCTACTGACCCCTCCTGGGATCTCATCACTCATCATCTCCATCTGGAAAAGGGCACCTGATCCAAAGACAATCCTTATCTTCCCTTTCCATTATAGGAAGTGTAGTCAAATATAAATTTTGCCCAAGTTGTTTTCTGGGCTTGGTTCTCTATAGCAGCCATGCTGTGCAACACAGAAAATCCGAGACAAAAGTAGACAGAATGTATCCCAAAACAGAGCAGAGGGCAGAGGAATGGATTTATGTTTGTGCAGGGCAGATAGGCGATCTGATCTCAGTTTTGCAAATTCACACTCTTTTAGCAATACAGACACAGCTTGGCTTTCTTTATAACATGTCTATTCATCCTGCATACCTCCTAGAGAAATAGAAATGAACTATATCATGATGGACTAATAATTGGGTTTACACTGGAGTTAATAAGTATGATACATCTGCACTGCATTTTTTTTTTTTTGTAATCACTTATCTGTTATTTAAAATATGCAACACTAGGTTGGAAAAAGCATTGCTTTTACAATTTGTGGAAAATGTGCAAGTAGACTAAGTCATTATTATATAAAATAAAAAAGCTGTGGAAAGTATTTTTACAGAATAATCTGTAGGAGAACATTGTATTCAAAGTACACTTAAAACAGAAGATTAGAAAATTCTAAAAATGGCCCTAGGGAAGAATAAATGGATTTCTACTTAAAGCATTGAGGATATCATGGTTCAATTTTTTGTACTGCCACAGATGCTTTTTGTGACTTGTTGATAGGTCACATCATTATTTTGCAGTTCTGTTCCCTTCAGTTCAATAGAGGCAGTGCTAAATTGTCTTTTCCATTTAGAGTATAAATCTTTAGAAATATGAAATGCTTAGTATAGTCTTAGGTTAAATGGAAAAAAAATCTGGTTTATAATACTTTGTAAATGAAAGCAAATATTCATTAATGTACTTTACAATTATGTTGTTTCAGTTTTCAGTCTCAGTAGATATTCTGACATTCAGAATACACCAAAGTTTTGTATGTTCTTAGGTTCTCAGCATGCACGATCAAAGATGCAACAGTTTAAGGCTTGATCTAAATATGATTTTTAAAAAGATACAATTCCATAGTTCAGTTACTTATTCAGTAAGCTGCTAATAATTTTTTTTGCTCAATCACAAAGAATGAAGAACATGATAGGCTGTTACACAGAAGAAAGACCAAAATTGATACTCATGAAGGGAGTTCAGCTCAGCACTTAAGTGTCAATCAGTGTTCCTTGGTGGAATACATAACTTTGAGCCAGAGATCTAAGGTCTCTGTGTAGTATTACAGGAAATAAAAGGATCGATGAACTCACAAAAAGCATACAGATTAAAAAAAAAAAAAAAAAAGCACTGTGAAAAGATAAAAGATCTGAGATCTTGAAAGCCTATTTTTACTTGGAATTTGTGCCCTTCTGGGGGAAGTAGGCCCTATGTGACTCCTGTTAGATTAGATGGTCTGTGGGGTCCTGAAAAAGCTCCAGTGTTGATATCATGTCCATAGCACAAATAGAAATGCCTGAGAGACCTTCCCTAGATTCCTGGAGCTTATAGAAACTCCAGGGATAAGTAGGCATCAACCTGCCTTCTAGATATGGGGAGTTTTATTACCTGAGTGGATTAGGTGACTACCTGCTTGTCCCCAAGTTAATCAAAAAGTGCAGATATCCTTCTGCTTTGGCCAGACGGGCACCTGCAGTGGGGTACCTTGCTCAGCCCAATGCAGAGTGTAAGAACTGATGCACAGACATAAGGAACTTTGAAGAGAGCAACAGTCCTCAGCCAGTTCCAGCCCACATCCTTCCTGGTGAATGGAGATGCCCAGTGTCAGGATGAAGGGCATATTACACAGACTAGTAACGAGAACATGTTTGTACTATATATTTAACTATATTGTGACTGCTACGTGCTGCTAAGTGTAATTTGTCCATGTATATTGTGATTTAAGTAGGCTGTGGAGATATGGGATTTTGATTTATTAGATGTACACATCAGAGAGTATAGTTCTCTCATACCAACCAATGTCAGAGACTGCATATTCCTGAGGGGGGATGCTGCCAGTTAACAAGCTGGCAATAATGGGATTTATGATTTAGCATCATAGCTATAAATAACAGCCCAATAGAGTGGATGTGCACTGTGGTTAAGGAAGGGTTGTGACAAGGCCAGTTGCAGGTGGGACCATTTCCAATTAGGAAAAGGGGATAAATTATTATGAAAGCTAACAAAGACTGGGGAAAGCTAGCTGACAAGTTTCAAAAAGAGGGAGATAAAACTCTTACCTGGGAGTTTTCATGGGTAGAAGAATATTGCACTCATCCCAGTGATATTTAGTGAATTCAAGAATAAAACGGAAATGTTCTAACACATTAGTGTTTTGAGTAAATATGAAAAAGAAAGTTTGCATTTGTCTGCAGTGTCCTTGTTTATTTGGTTAGCTATTTTGGATTGATGCTAGAGTTAAGGCATTTTCATCTTAAGCATACTACCCAATCAGTTAAGAATTTAGCAATGTGTATTTTCCAACTTCAAAGCAAGCAAGCAAAGAAACAAAAATACACTCTAAAAAAATACATAAAACTCACTTTTAATTAGTAAAATAGATTTTTCTAAGCTCAGTGCCTGGGAGCTCCATACTGAATTGTTTGTACTGAACACATTGTACATACTGAAAATGAACCACATTTCCTATTGTCTTTTAGTTGTACTTGAAATAATGGAATACTTTAGATTAAAATACAATAAAAGCAGAAGATAGGTGAACAAAAATATAACTAAAAGCAAGAATGAAACTAATTTAGACTTCCAAAATAATTAATTTCATTTTTACTGTTTGGCAACTGCTTCATACAGTTGTTCTTGCAATGAAAATTGTCATTAATAAACCCATTTTCTTCAAATTTCCAGTACATGATTCTCCTTCCCTATTACTTCAATAACTGCTTATACACAGGAAGGCTTTCTGTGAGCTTTTGACAGACCGTGACTGTGACCTATGAAAGCAGCAGCTCTACTAATCAAGCAATTGTTAAATTATTGGATGTTTATCTTTTTCCTTTGGGGAGGTGGCAAACTTTTTTGAGGCAGGGAGAAAATAATGATGCAAGTTTTTCTTTACTGATCCATATTGGAAGGAGAACAGGACTTCTCAAGAGTTCAAACTGGAATCTTAGCCCAAACAGTCAAAACAACATATTTCTTCAATATTAAAATGACAGTTTCCCCACTCTTTAGTCTGCAGGAAGTCCCACTTTAGTATTTCCTCCAGAAGCTTTCCCTCTAAATATTTATCCTGGAAGTTAGCCCTTTTCTGTTGTAAGCATCCTTATATTCTGGAAGCCATCTCTTAATCTTCTGGTCAGATTCCCTCCGTTCTGTTTTTTCTCCATGATGTTAAGCAAGCACTCACCTATGTCATCAGGAAGCCCCTCCACCAACCACTCAGACAGTCTGAGCTCACCTCCTGAAGGTCTCCGTGTAGGGAGATGCTAATCACACCGTCCCAGGCAGAGTCTCTTTTATGGAGATATCGAGAAGAGTAACCTTCTGGATGGGGAAAAAAGAGAAACACGCTTTGGCCCTGAAGCACTGCAGGTACCTTCAGTGGGTTGGAATTTCTGCAGTGATTTCTTATTCCTTCTGACTCTGTGATTCTTTTGTACTAATCCCAAGAATTCAGGCTACCTCCAAATGTACAAAACACTTTTCCTGTTTTTTTTTTTTTTTTTTCTTGGACACACTAGCCCTATATCTGCAAGACATGAGGACAGATAATCTTATATCCCTAAAGATGCTGTGAACCCTAAGCTGTGCAACACTGGATGGATCTCTGATCAAAGAATGGCACACGGTGCGGATCATGTCCATGGATCATGTCATCTAGCACTTTGGTCTTGAGAGCTTTTACAGGATTTTCTTGGAAGAAAAGAATTCTATTAATTAATTTTATGGTCGATCAAAAGGAGGTTCACATAAGAACACGCAGCTTCACTGCAAGATACAGACAAGGACTTAGGCAGTGCAATTGTTGGGGTAGCCTCCATTGTGATTAGCTGGCTACGTTTGTGCCAAAGCCAAGAGATATGTACAGCGCAGCACACTCTTGGAGGCCAAGGGACATGTGTAGCATAGAATAGCACAGGTCTGTACCTACTCAGGTTAACACTTATGTAGATCAATAACTCTTTGTTGGAGAGCAGTCTTTCAGTTTGGATCACTACAGCCCTTTACACAAAGGAGCAACTCATATGTGCAGAACTGTTCTATGGGCTTCATGACAGTCTGTTTGAGAACCTGTAGGTCAGGATCGAAGGAGAGGTCAGTGAGGATGATAGCGTGGTGGAAGTGTTGCAGACCACCTGTTTAAGGTGAGGAAATGGATTAATCCTTTCTTAAATAACTCCAGAAAGTCTTAGGATCACAGACTGCAGTGCTCTTGAGGACTAGATGCTCTCTGAAGCCTGTTAGAAGGGCAGTGTGGTAGGACACAATTACTCATGGAGGCTTCTCACAGGGGATGCAAGCTACATTTCTATCCACTATGAGGAAGAACTGTTTAAAGATGTGAAATTCAGTGGAATTGAACATCCTAAAGTGAGGAAGGATGGTAGCAGAGTCGACTCTGGACCTCAGGCAAACAGACTCTAGTCCATTCTGGAAACAGATCTGCTTGTATTGGCAACAGTATTGACAAGGAAAAGACACGAGGGAATCTGGTGGGAGCTCTGCAGTCTGGAGGGCTTGTATGTCCAGATGTGAGCATCTGGGAAGTCCAGGAATCCCGCTACTGAGTGGATGGGAAGTCTAAGGTCGGTAGCTGAAGGCATCAGCCTTGTATATGTGCATATACTTGCCGCTAATGGACCTCAATCTTGTTCAGGTGGAACACGTGGAGGCTATTGGTGCTCTTCTTTTTCTTTTTTAGTTGCATAGAATTATAGATCTTACTGTACAAAAGTGTAGAGTCAGATGATAAATGCATTCTGAAATGAATCCTGACTGAACATAAAATAGAGTAAATAATACAATTTTTCGTAAAACTTCAGTTTACAGATGTCTACATACAGAAGCTGTTACTGTTACTGCCACCATTCAGATATTGGAACGTTGAGACCCTTGTAAAAATGAAGTTAAAAACTGACGATTTCAATAGGGAATAAAACTGAAATGAAAAATTAATGTTATATATCATTGTCTCCCAATTGCTGGACAAGGTTTAGCTGCTGGCCTAGAAACTATCAATTAAATTAACTTCTATTTGTTCTGTGCCAAGTGTTGAAGAAAGAAACCTCTCTGTTTTTCTAAGCACAAGTTAGCAAGCACTAAATGAATTGGGTAGAGTTAATCTTCAAGACTCACAAACGATACAGAATAAAATCTTATATAATTTTAGTTTTCCTATCTGGCACACTGTATTGAAATATATCAGCTTCTAAAATAGAAGGCAGGTATTTCTGACTGTAGAAAAGTCAGCTTCTCCACTTGAAAAATTTCCAGTAAATTTCAAGGAGATACCAATTACTCCAGGCACTTTTTTGGGAAAAAAAAAAAGGTTAAATTCACTCTTTGCTTTATATTTTTAAGCATTTTCCCTATAATTGTTGTTAACAAGGGCTAGGCTATACTGCCTTCAAGGACATCAGAATAATGCATATTACATATGCAGTGTGTTCACATAGGCCATGATTATAGTTGTTAACAAAAGAGATCCTACAGAACCTTAATCTCTGATATTTTTACTCAAGTTATATGGTAAGAAAATGAAATCTTAGATTAGAGATTGAGAGCGCAACAACAGGAACAGCAAAATACTGCTTTGTGTTCTGAAAACTCTGCTGCTTGTTAGACTTGCGTAAACTCTGTGATACAGGGAATTTCCCCTGCCTCTTGGTCATCTGCCATTGCCATGAAAAGGCCACATGAAATGTCAAGCCTGCCATCCTTGGTTCTTCCACTCCATGATCAGCATGAGAGGAGCCAGTGCAAGAGAAATGGTGGCTCATTTTCTCCCTGCATGTGTCATATGGGGCCATATACAGTGTCTTAATTTAGTTTCTCTGCTATGCTTCCTTCTTATGTGGATACTTCTTTTGAAGCCTGATTGCCTATTGATCCTTTAGACTCATTCTGTGGAGGCCTGACATTTCCATCTCAGGTGTTTCTATGTTATACACTGTAGTGGTTAGCTCAATAATAAAAATTGATTTTTCACTTTTAATATATCAAGAATATCCTACCACCACCACCACAGCCTCCTTGATGCTTTTGATAATTTTGTGTTTTATGAAGATAACTAATTTTGTGTTTTCTGTTTTGTGCTTTATGAGGAAAGACTAGGCAAGCTAGGCCTGTTTAGGCTGGAGAAAAGATTGAGAGGGGATCTTATCAATATGTACAATCAATATAACGCCCTTTAGCCAATAATTAAAACTAATATCAACAACACAGAATCACAGAATGGTTGAGGTTGGAAGGGACCGCTAGAGATCATCTAGTTCAACCAGGGACACTTAGCACATGTGGCACAGGGTGGCATCCAGGCAGGTTTGAAGGTCTCCAGAGAAGGAGACTCCACAAGGAGCCTCTCTGGGCAGCCTGTTCCAGCGCTCTGTCACCCTCACAGTAAAGAAGTTCTTCCTCATATGGAGGTGGAACTTCCTTTCAACTTACACCCGTTACCCCTTGTCCTGCAACCGGCCACTGTGGAGAAAGAGCCTGTACCCAAGAGCCTGTATAAATGAATAAAAGCTTGTGAAAACACAGAGCTAGAACTTGCCAGTTCTTGCTATACCAAACCTGACTTACACCATATCACTTAAGACACTCCTGTATTTCTATAGACTTTTTCCCAATTACTATCCCAAAATCTAAGGCAGTTTCTACCTGCCTCTGATCTAGTTTTTTATAGACTATTGACCCTTACACTCCACAAAATCATATAAACATGTTTGATATTAATAGAAAATGCTTGAAAATTTCAATAGCCATAAACTGCACTTGCTCTGCGGACCATCTCCTTGAAGATTGACTGAAAATATGAATGTTCTCTCCTACACCTATTCTCTCCTGTGGCTTGCCATCTCCAAACAATCCTATATCTATCATATAAAGTAGATTTGTGTTTTAGTTAGAAGACTAGGGCCAGAAACGCCAACATAGCTCATGCAGGGGCTGAAGCCTGAGCTTAAACGGCAACCTTGGGCCTTGCTTGTCAGGAGCTGCTAGGTGAAGCTCTTGGGGTGATTCGGGCCAATTAATTCACCTGACAAATTCTCGACCTGGCACACAGCTAACTGGGAGAAGATTTCTGACTCGCAAGAACCAGATGTAGAAGTTTTGAGAGAGGCCTTCAGATCATACAGAAATGAGATTATGGTGATGACTGGTCACGTATTTTGTGAGAAAGAAGGAGATGAAAGAGGAAGATGGGGTGAAATATATATATATATGTATATATATATATAAATCCCTTTCAGTATAAGATGCTGGTCTCTGCTTGCATGTCCACACATTATTTTTTGTTCCTTAAACCTAATACAATAACATTTCTCCCTCCAGGTCACTGTCAGAGGAAAAAATTGTTCCACCAGCTCTGCTTTCAGTGCCTTTTTTACATGGTGAAAAATGAAAATATTCAAAATATGTCCTGCATTACAAGGCAGGAATTAACATACAGGAACCTACTTCTTGGATAACTATGTGATCATTAATGGAGTGCCAAAAGTTTTTGAAATTAAGGGGTGCTTTTTCCATCCAAGGGTGGAGTTGTTGCTCTGGCCTGTATATTGATCTTTTAGTGTAACATCCAGCAGACAGAAAATAGAGGTCAGCAGGTAATTTACCAGGTCCATAGGCAGATTTTAAAAGGTGTTTTTAATGTTTCCAACCCTTTAAAAAAAATCAGTTAGATAAACAGGCTATGAAATGTACCTCATACTCCTGCCCGATCCATCACATGAACATCTTCAAAACCAAGGAGATCATTGCCAGCTTGAGTTCTCTAATAATTCATGTATAAGGTTGGGTACCTCTGTATCTTTGGCACACCATGTTGATTTCTTTTAGTAAAATATCAGAAACTTCCAGGGATTCAGATGCCAATTGACGTAACTGGAAACAATCTTGTTATCACAGCCTGTTGGAACCCAGTGCAATAAAGGAACCAATAAGTCCCCTACAAGTTGGGACCCTGCAAGATCTATGCAAGCTAAATCCTCCAGTGAAATCCACCACAAAAGAAAACTTCACCTGTGAATCTCTGTTTATAACTTTTCTTAAATCCGTCTTTTCTTGTAGACGCCCTTGCATGCTCTCCTTTTTTTTTTTTTGCGCACAGGAGCAGATTCATTAATTTGATTTTACTTTAACTGAAACCAATCCTCATATATGGTTTTCCAAATCTGCCTTGTGTTTAGAGGATCTTGTCCACAGGCTTTGTGGCTCTGATAGTCCTGTGGGAGCTACAGTTACAGCTCCTTATAAACTCTGATAATACATCAATGCAGCAAAAAGTGTTGTGCACTGTAAAATATCTCCACATCTTGGTTTTCAGAGTCCCGTTAAAATCCTCTATTATATGAGGCTTTTACTTCTTTATCGGTAAAAACATTGTACTGCTTTAAAAGCTTTCCTAAAACTAATTTTAAAATTATTTTCCCTGGGCAGCCTGAGTAATTTCTGAGGTGTGTGTGTCCTGCTAAAAAGGTTTCTAAAAGCCCCAGTTATTTCAGAACCCATTTTGCTTTTTAGACCAATATTCCAGACATGTGAATAATATGTCTATCACAGTTAAGGTGTATATATTGCATTTGGAAAACTTCTGCATACCCACTAAGTCTGCTTGTCATAAAGATTTCGCCTCTGATGCATTAACCTCATTTCTTCTACAGCTCTATCTTGCTGCCTTGTGTAAGCTCTAAGAGTCCTGGTTTGCAAGCCAGGTTTCCACTTGGCTTTAGTTCAGATTAGAAGATTAGTTTTTAGCTGCTTAAGAAAGATGCTTTATATTCCCAAAGCCTTCCATTTTTCCAAGGGCATAGGAAATGTCTTTTCACAGAATAGTGGTGTAGATATGCCTACCATCAGGCCTGCAGTACATACATGTCTGTTCTTTTTTGCTGTTTGCAAGGCAAGGCTTGTGAAGAATGAAAACAGCTGATGCCAAACTTCTGTCCTCTACCTCTTTATTCAGCCAGCCAGACCTTCTTAAAGTGTTCTATAAGGTCATCATCAACCCAAGGACAAGGAAACACAGGCTGTATTCCATAATGGTAGCTCCCCACCACTACCTGTCTTCTGGCTGCAAAACCTCAAAAGACCACAAAGCTCAAAAAGTTGCTGATTCATAGCCCCATCCACTTTTCTTTCTTGTCTATGTGGAAATTTAAGGCTTTTCCTTATTGTCCCCACCTATATATTCTTCAGAAATTGGCATTTTCTTCATTTTGTGGTTTTCCACTTTGTGGGCTTACATTGCCCTAAGATTATGGCATGGTCATGCAAGCAGTCTGGGCCTGGGCAGAAGGATCCTCTCCTGTGCAGGTGGAAGGGGTACACAGGGACCCTTAGTTTGCCTCCTCTGATGGGTCCATGGCCCTAAGGCATGTCCTAACTTGGTGTCTCCCCCACCCACCCTCTTAAGCCCTGGCAGGGCAGTCTGAGAACACACAATGTATGATCTTTTCCAAAATGTTGGTCTCCCAATAGTAAAAAAAAGAGCTAAACCAACCACATCACCGGAAAAGGAAAGGGCCTTCCACACAAGTGACTGTGACAGGCTGTACGCCTGGCATCCTCTGCAGGAAGTTGAAGGGCAGGGGAACTGCCCCTTCATTTCTTGAATAAACTTATACTAAACTTTTGCTATTGTAAGCATAAGCTTATCCTAATATTTAATTTCTGTCTCCTAGTATTTAACTTCTATGTCTATCATCTCACCCAAGAAGTACTTAGGAATGCTTCTGTAATGCAGCCTTTTGGACTTGCTCACCTCCCAAACTCCATGAATTCTCTCCTTATGTCATTCATCAAACCTTCCTGGTCTGTTTTTGTTAGGGATATTGCACTAGATTTTTTTTTATCAGTTATGACTGGAAGACTTTGGAGTTTCTCCCATTTCTTGAAGCTGATTTACAAAGTAACACATGTAGTGAGGTGGATTTTTCTTCTCTTGCCATCTTCTTTGTAATCAGATCTTCCCTCTGTCTCTGGCAAAGTACCTTCACAAGGTCAATGCAGACTGTATGTAGCTACAGTACTTCACAAGAACGTTGATTCTTGAGCAAAAAAAGAGCAAAGCATTCGCAAATTATTAACCATAGCAGATAATGTGGTCCCTAAGGGATGTGCTCAGGAAGGACATTGCGCATGTAACTGGAAGGTCAATGTCTTGTTCATTTTTGGATTCCAGCAATCAATCTGAAGACTTCCTAGCTGATACTACAGTTATATGTATACTATATTAATATGAAATGCTCCATTTTATTCTTTAAGGTTGGGCTGAGAATTTATGATATCTATGTTCTCCCATTCTTTCTCCCAGATGGGTGTTCTAACCACTTGGATAATGAAATATTTGCATCCTAATTCTATCTCTACAAATATTTTAAAGCATAAAAATACAAAGGAATGGAACCAAGCAAAACTCTGAATTTTGGGTTTTGATTTATTAATTTTAATTCTTTAGTGTTTGATGATATTTTTTAATATGGGTTGCTCCTTTTTTTTTAATTTGATCATTTAAAAGACTAGTTATTTCACAAATAGCTGTGTATTTAATTTAAGTCATCAACAGAGAACCAGATAATATATATTTTGTTGAATCATTTGTGATTAGAATGAAAACTTTGCACTCAGCGAGAAAGCATGTCTAAAAGTAGGTGTATTTTGGAACATGACATTCAGAAAGAGCTTCTCAGTTAAGCAAAATGTTCCATTCCCTTTTCTCACATTTTCCAATCGAAACAATCTCAGTCACTAAAGAATGATGAAAACAACAGCCTTTGACTAAAAAATATGACTGTTCAAATGATATATAAGATTTTGATTTTTTTCACCTCCCAGTTGCCACATTAAACTCAGTCAAGATCAAGAATGAGTGCACACTGCCTGTTCTATCTGCTTTTAGTGATCACTCTTGACAGTTTAGTACATGCGCAAATGGCTCAATATATATGTAAATGGAATGTTATTGAATTTCTCTTGCCTGAATGGCTTGACTAAGCTTGAAGTGGAATAGTGAAAAGATGTATTGATTCTTGGCAACACACTCTACGTGTTCCATGAGGAAATACGGAGGTTCAGTCCAAGAGTTTATTGCATCATGATCTTTATATGAGCATTCAGTGCAAACACTTATTTCACTTCTATATAAAATATTGTTATTGAAATAAAATGCCAATAAGCAAGATGTCCTCTAAATGACTTCCCAATTGCAATTTTGCTGTTAATCAAAGGAAGTGATAGGAAAATCTTCACTCATATTCACATGAATTGAGTTATTTTAAGTTGAAAATATGCATTAAGGTATAAGAGAGAAGATTAAAAGTAATTACAATACAAAGTACTACCAAGGCAACTCCAAAATGAAAAGGGGATCAATAAAGATGAATAGAAGGTTGTACAGGAAGTTATGAAAACTATTAAGAGCATTCATTTTATAAAAAGAACAAGAGGTGGGATATGCAGACTCCTAGGAATAAAGAATGACTTATTATCCAAGCAGCTAAGAATGTACTTGAAAAAAATGTATCTTCCTATGATTATCTCAGAAAGTACAGCAGGCAAGCAGTTAGAAAATCACTGTGGGGTTGGGTGAGACAGGCCTAAGCCCTGGTGGGAGTGCCTTCATTATTAGATAAAATGAAGGTAATTGCTCCCTCCCTGGCAGCTCGTACAACAGTAGCACACCGCCTGGCTCTGTGCCAGCTCGTGTGCTGTGATCAGTCTGTCTCTGCTAGGTGGCTTAAAGCTACACATAGTCATGCAACACATCTTTCTCCAGCACTGAGGTACTCAAATTCTGATCCTTGACTCCAAATCTTAGTAAGCATCTGGAGAAAATAATATACAATGGTTGGTTTTCCCAGACTACAGACTGAGAAGGCTTTTCCTTTGACGTCTTGCTACTCAATCATACCCACGATCTAAATGACAAGAAAAATTATTCTCAGATCTGGAGATCTTTGCATAAGTAAAAGCAGCAAGTTGGTCATACTTGTTCCCGGAATTTGGTCTAGATGCCAGATGTTTAGCCTCGTATGCTTTGAAAGGTATTCAGGCAAAGTTAAAATCCCTGCACAAGAACTTTGCCAAGGATGTAAATATGTAATGATCCATATAAAGGAAGTTTCATTTATGTATATATAAACTTATATATTATAAAGTAAGTATGCGTGTATCTGTTTATGGAAAAAAATAACATGATTTCAGATTATTTACTAATACACTTACTAAACACTCAGGCTTCTTTATCAGTGGAAGTTGTTTTTGACTTAGATGGAAAATAGAATGCATATTCAAAATATCCATCTTGCTTTTGATTGTTTTTTAGCAATAGACTACATAGTATAGTTTTCCTATAGTGTACTAAATGCTATTATTTCAGGAGTATTTTAATTTACCATATTTTTGGAGGAGACAGAAGAGAATAATTCTTTCAAGATCAGAGGAGTGCATAAATCAAAAGGTAATAACAAGACTTTTAAAATTTATTCTTATGCAAAGTGAACTTCTTCATGAGGCAAAACAACACATATAGAGATCTTCCAGATTTCCTGTCTTTCACCATGGGCTCATCTTGGACCTCACTGAGATATCTCCCCTTTACCTGATTGTACTCTGAGGCTATAGTTTTCTTCATCTATGCACAAATTTTCTTTCGGGAAGATAGAAATTTTATTGCAACAGATGTCTGTGTACTTTTGAAAAGAGCAACCTTCTACTGATGAAAAGCAAATATGTGTTGACAAATGCACATATTTTTGTTTCATAACCAAATGCATTTGTTGCTTAATCTTGTGCAACCTGTTCAAAATGAAATTCAAAACAAGGTTTTAATGGTATAAATCTGAATGCCTGAAATAGCTTGCAAAAATCTTTCTCTTGTTGCTAAATCTATTCTTCTTCTATAGGTTATTTATCTAGGATGTAAGAAAATTGTGGTGTATTTGCATGTCAGTTAATGAATTTTTCCATTTTACATTTTTTTCATTAAATTTTCAAGCTTTTTAGAACTAAAATATATTAGTAGAGTACAGCCAATTGTGAACTGGCTTCAACAACTTCAGTAATAGCTTTGGCTTGATTAAGCTTTGCAGGGTGGTTATTATGTGATATATTTTAGTCTTTTATGTAGTGGCTTATGTTGTTATGAACGAAGATAAAGTTAACATGCTACTAAGACATTCAGCTTTTCTTTTAATCTCCGCTTTTTTTTTTAGTTATGACTCAGTATTTTTTCCTTGCCTAACTGACTACAGAGTGTTCAGAGATAAGAATTCAGTCTCTTCACTCTTCAGTCTGATAAGATGTCAGAGATAAGACTATTAAGGTCCATCTTGGATGAAGTTGGAATGTTTTAGTATAAAATATCAGTAGTAAATCAAAGCAAGCAGGGACTACTTCACACAAAATGGTATTACTCATCTCAAATACTTTAAGAGCCTAAAACTGCAGTAACAGCTACAGAACAGCAGGGGCTTAAGGACCCCATTTTTTGTGAGAGATAACCAAATATTCATTGCATGCAGAATTTCCAGAGTTAAAATGACTAGGGATAGGTCAAAGACATTTTGAGTGAAATGTAAATTCCTCTAGAACAGGATTTTGTCTTCAGATACATAGATCAGCTCTCTGGACCCTCCTGTCCCTGAGGATCATGGTTCCTCTAAAGCTGTTGGTACTCAGATCTCAAGTGGTTGCGCAGTCACACCCTGTCAGGCTCTCTTCAGGAGCTGATCTTAGATAGTCCCTCAGGCCCTACCTCCTCCAGTTGCAGGGGTCTGTACCTGTAATCACTTCAGGTTTACAGCCTCTCACTGCGAGGATTCAGACCTCCTCTTCTCCTTGTTGGTAAGTGCTAAGATACACACATACACAGACTCAATAATCTAGAGCACACACACCCACAGAAGATAATTATGATAATTACAAATCTCACAGTGCCAGAGACAAGCAAGAGGAGTGCTAACAGCAGTAGGTCCTATCCACAGTCCAGTGATCATAGGCAGTGACAAGGTAACCAGTCAGAAAGTCCAAATCATCATTCAAACTCACAATTAGAGGCAGATCAGACATCAGATTGGAAAGCCAATGCACAGGTTAGGATCAGGATCAGATCTGGTGAGAGTAACCAGGGTAAGACACAGTCCAGTGACTGCTGGGCAGTGACAAGACAGTCACTAGTCAGATACATATATGTGTACAGCTGTTATTAGCATGTGTGCTTGCTTAGTAACAATGTGCCTTTGTTTTCACAGCTTATTTGTGTAGCTGTGTATGGATGTTGCTTTGTTGATATTTATGAATGTAACAACGATGCTTTTTCTTAAATGAACACATTGATATTTATGAAATATTCAGCACTTCTCTGACTATATTTGGAGTTCAGCCATCTGGGTAGTTATTTGTGGACTGTACAGTCTTCTGTTTATAGAGCAATTGTCTTGAGAAAAAAATCTTTAATGTGATAGTGCCTTTACTGTCCAATAATAATTTTCCCTAAATCATTATCAGCCTAAGTAGCATGCTGGTACAACTACATGGCAACATACCCACAATTTGGAAGTGTATCCCTGTAAATGTGTTCAGCCCCTTGCAAGCAGAGAGACCTCTCTGCGAGCCGTCTGGAGGAGAGACAGAGGAGGCTCAGAGTTTCTCCTGTTATGTGAACTGCCTTCCTCTATGCACCTTTTGTTTTCTGATAGCCATATTCAGTTCAGATCAAGGCTTGTTCCCAGTGTAGGCACCGGGCTGGAGCTGTTACTGGCTCTGCTATAAATCTATCTATTACTCCAGCACAGGTCAGTGCATGATTTATGTGTGGCTGCCTACAAGTAATACCTGCTCAGCCTTGCTGCTAGCTGCACATGGGGGCACAGATCTCTGGCAGCCTCGCTAGGGAGCAGGGAGGTTGTGGAGCCTCCCTTTGGAGATTTTCAAAACCTTCCTGGATAGGATCCTATGCAACTCGCTCTAGGTGTCCCTACTTAAGCAGACCAGTTGGGCTAGATGATCTCTAGATGTCCCTTCTAAACTCGACTGTTCTGATTGATTCTGTGAAGTTCAGACAAACACAGGCTTTGGCACTGTACTCCCTGAAAATATTCTATTATTCAAGTCTTGTACAAAGGATTGCTTTCACAAGTCAGATCCTGATATTTTTTCTGTCCTGTTCATTATCAGCTGTAAATGGAAAGTAAATAGTTCAGTTTTTATGTAACATTCTGTAATAAGTGTTTGATTTTTGTGCGACCTTACTTTATGTAGTGACAATGAGAAAACATTGTTAATTTAGCAACTTCCAAGGTGAATTGGTCTATGATCACTAGTACTGGGACAGAAGGTAAAATGTGGTTATTATTATACGGCCTTGCTAACACATGGGAAAAAGACACAGACTATCTAGACTGCCTTTAACTCCTTCCAACAGTTGTGAATTGAAGGGACTGATGAAGGAAAAACTTAATCTGATGCATCCTTACCGAGAAAAAGAAAGACAATGAATTGGACTTTGCAACTATCTTCAGATGGCAAAAGAACCATGGAAAACTTAGACTGTGACTCTCGAACTTGGAAACAGCAAGTCCTTTCTTGCTACTCAGGTATTGAGTAGCCATATGAGAAATATTCAGACTAGATCCCAATACCCGGAGTTCCTAATACCTCCAAGAAAGACTGCAAACCACCTTTCTTGACTGACATTTAGTGGAGGGGTCAGTGAGATAAGTAGTAGCCAAATGAGTGCAGCTAACAGTTCCTTTGAGGATTTCAAAGGACGTTTGCAGCAGAAACCTCTCCCAGGAACACACAGCAGAAGTCTCTAGATGCAGTCTTGAGGATGCTCTCACCTGCAAGTAATGAAGTTGCTATTTCAGTCTCGTATTTTGGGGGAATCTCAGATACAACTATGAGGTCTTTTTTTCTTATTTTCTTAATGTGAAATTGTGTTAAAAAGAAATGAAAAATCCACTTTCTATCATCGCTTTTCCATGCAATCAGATACAATATTTAGGATAAAAGGGATGTTATTTCCCTGCCAGAGAAAAGACAAGTTAGGGTTTATAATAAGAGGTCCCAGAGATATTCCGCTGCTTCTCTGAACTCCATGTGAGTATTCAGGGGCTCCTTGCTTCAGGATTGACAGCCTAACATTAAAAAAATTTTTTTGAAGAGTGACATCTAATTGTTGAACATCAAAAAGAAAGTGATGGCACTGGTTATTTGTATTTAGAACCAGAATAGAGAGCTAGAAGGGAATACAGGAAGAAGATGTTCTGTCCTTTCTAATTTCTTCAGATATTGTCTGTCATTGAAAAGCCTCTTTTTCCTCAGTTATGTAATCAGAGGAATTCAAACATTTGCATTTAGAAAAGCAGTCACTTTAAAACACGTTCTCCAAAGCCATTTTATGAAAAGAGTCATTTCCAAATCGTTCTGTCCTTTTAAGTGCGCTAAATCATTCAGTGTAATTAGACTTCTTGCTTTAGCCTTTAGTGGGGAATTTTTAAAAAGCCCTCTTTAAAATATGAGTCATCAGCCAGCTGGGGGCCTGTATAGCCACAGTATAGTCCTCCATCTCTTTGGAGTAAGGGAGGTTTGAATGTGAATTTGCTATTACAAAAAATTGCAAAACTGCAAAATTGCAAAAAAAATATGAGTAGTCATATTTTACTGGTCCATCCATATGTTTGCTAGGGAGACAGAGAAGTGTTGAGATTCACCTGATCCTTCTGCAGCTATAAATGTTCTGTTCCTGTCACTGTTTCTGGAGAAATTTCCATTCCCATTATAGGAAGGAATAATCTCCCTCTTTTCCATTTCCCCCATATGCTCTATCTTCGCCATTGAAGGAAGCAGCGGAAAAGTAACTGAGGGACTTTCACTATTGCCTGTGGGGAGGAGGATCTCCAGGCAAAGTCCTTCTCAGTCCCACAGGGCTGAAGTGAGATAAATGCCTGTTTGCCATGTGGCTTACTGAGCACCTGCTGTTTGCATGATGTGTAAGGCTGTGAAGGCATGGCCTACTTTAGGGAATTTTGTGGCCTTGAAAGTATGTGATCTTCCAATTTCTTATGTTCAGGCGACTGTTTGAGGCAACTGAGCAGGCTCAAGAGCCAAAAATGCTCCGCTGTTACATATGTAGGAACTCCTTCATGTTCAAAAGCTTTTCAAAGAACCATTTATAAGAAGGCTTATTTGTTTGGTTGGTTGGCCTGGGAGGCTTATTTTTTGCTTTTTGTTTGTTTTTAATTATTTCCAGCACAGGAAGAAATTGTGTTTTGACACACCAGTTTTGGAAATGGCTGTTTTTTGCTGAAAAGCAGAAAGATGAAGTAAGCACACAAGATGAGAGAATTCCTGACCGAACAGTTCAAGTTTTACCAAATTGTAGCTAATAGAAAATGAGTTTTATAACAAGGTGTTGATTTGTCCGAACTATATGCATACTACTCAGTTTGTTACTTATGCACATAAAAAAAAATCAGATCAGAGAGTTTTTAAAATAGATTTACTTATGCACATAAAAAAAATAGCAAGTTATCCTAATAAAGGGCTACTAGGTATAAAAAAAGTTTAATGTGGGGGTCATGACTTTTAAGGGAATTCTGATTTTTACTTGTGCTTGTTCAGTGAGTCTTCTAGGAAATCCTTCTGTACATGTTTTAAATCAGATAGAAAGTGATCTTTACCACTGAGTCTAAGTTCCCTTGGAATAGTATTAACTTGTGTATCCAAAATTAATGGTTTAACTCTCATACCAGCCTTTTCTCACATCCTTGTACTCATGGAACACGGTAAGTTAAAACAGAGAGGAATATAAGAGGGTATTCCATATGTTTCAGTCAACAATGGGCAACCACACTCCAGAAGCCTTTTCTAACCTCAGAGCAACTATCTTCCGGCTTTCAACCAACTGTAAAGTTGTATTGTATCACTCAAACAATGTCCCACAGTAGATGTACAAAACTGTTTTTCAGAAGAAAATTAAAATAGGAGGCTACAAGCACTTATGATAACCATCCTTCAGAAGTTTTGAGGTGATGCATGGTGTGTATTTTCAAGATTTGGGCTTACTTTATTGCTAGTAGAAATAATGTGTGTACTGGGAGACTTCCAAAAAACAGCCTGCTTTGTGTTTGCTTTAACTAAAACAAGTATACTATTTTGCAATGATATTTCAGTTTTCTCAAAGAGGGCAAGCAATTAATCATTACTATGAAGTCGAACATTAATATATCATATATTCATATATATATATATCATATATTCATATATATATATATTCATATATTTTATATGAAGGACATAAAATACTTTTTGGCTCTTCAGCCCTGAAAATACTTCTTGGACCATTTCAGGCAAGTGGCTGAATGTGTATTTATTTAAAAAAGAAAAAAAAAATCTGTAGATGACTGAGCATGGTTTAATAGCTTTTCTAGGCACAATACACAATGCCTGCCTGGTATATAAAGAGAAAAGATGCTGTGGAAAAGCACTACAGTCCATATGTCCATATGTGCATTCAGTATCTCTATGCTCTTCAGAGGTTAGCTTTATTATTCTTACTGCCACAGTCTTTATTTTTGTGTTATTTCTCATTCAAATTAATATTAGTGTTTTAAAGTGTTCTGCTATTCCAAGAATAATTTAGATTGACTCAACAAGTTACCAGCTGCTTGTAGCAATTGATCTTATTCATTATGATTTTAATGCATGCAATATACACTAATCACAGCATTTCTTTTGCTTATAAGTTTAATGCCAGTGGAAATTTTGCATCCTGATAGATTGAATTTTACAGATTATTGTAGTGGAAGGATCAGAGAGTTTTTAAAATAGATTTATTGCAGAAATCCCAATCTTCTTGCAGTCAGCTGGAATTTTAGATGTTTAGGTGTTTAGATGACAGCTTTCTATGGGGAGTATCTCATTTGCAGGGAATGGGCCTAAGATGAAAGAGCTTGGACATTTCAAATCCAGTTTTGATTCAGGAGTGAGATTGAGCTTGTGCAGGCCCTGAGAAAAGGAGAGGCAATGAGAGTAAAGTAGGAGTTGCCAGTCTCTCTCCATCAGAAAACCCCTTTATGACCATTCCCTTCCAAAGAAATTCCCAAACTGCATATGCAGTTGTATTTGACTCTAGAGAAAAAGACCCAATGAAACTAACTTGCCCCTCACTTGCTCAAACACACTTGCCCCTAGCTTCAACAGTGATGATTTCTAGAACTTTGACTTCCTATCCTGTTACAAGATTGGAGGCAGGTAATGAACTGGAGTGACAGACAACTACATCAGTTGTCCTCAGTCCCTCTGACTTCAAGTGACTGCAAGGAAGGAAGGTGTGTCATTTACTTCCAGGCTTTTCAGTAACCCTAGGGATAGTATTTAGCATAAGATAAGGTAGCTAGTTGCACATGCCAACTCTTGGAGATAAAGATCCTCAAAAGACCTAGAATATATGAGCTGAGGAAGCATATGACATGGACTGAATTGCGTTTGTTTAATCTGACAAAAAGGAAGTTGCAGGGTGATCTCATTGCTGCTGAACTTGACGAGCCATTACAATGATGATGAAGTTGCAAAGTTATAAACTCTTCTTGGTACTGTCAGATGCGAAACCAAGGAGATGTGTGAAGGCTTGCAGCTATCTCTGCACAGCAGCTGGTACCTTGCTCCAGCACTACTGTTATGCTAGAGCGGGCCCACATATAGTCGGAAGTGTGGACTCCGTTGGTTTATACCATGGCATGCGATATTTTTACAATGGACAGAGAGTCCCCAAGTGAGGCCAATGGCAGCACTGTAGCCTTCTGCTTTAGCCTGTTGCCAGTTCCTAGGAAGAAATTCAAAATTATTAGAGCTGGCCTAGATTGAGAGATCAGCAGCCTTTTTCCTCATCATCATTGAAGTGAAACCTGTTACCAACCTTCCTGAGGCTGCGTATGCAGCCTCCCTGGAGTGAGTCTTGAATGATCCACATCTTGTACTTCTCTGTGATTCAAATGTTTCCCTCTGTAGGCGTCCTGCTGGGGTGACTAGTCTCAAATGTGAACAACATCCGCATCATGCCTGTGTTGCAGGGTTTGTGAAAAGATGAGTTTTCTGTGCGCTGGAAAGATCCTTGGGGTGTGTGATGATGCAGACATTGCCTTTGCAGTATGCGTTGAAGAACAGGGCTCCTTTAATGATAAACATTCACAGGTCAAAGACAAGGTCACAGGCTAATGGAGGGAGACACTCCAGAAGTGTGCCCGGCCCTCACATTGAATAGAACATTCTCACAAGGCTTGCAAGTGTGCTCCAAGGCCAAGGATTGTGGTTGCTCAGGGAATTTAATCATGCATATGCTGCTTGACAGGACTGAGGAAGTGGTAAAGTAGTAAAGATATGTACTTTTTTTCCTTTCTCTTTAAGCACTTACGTTTAAGCACTTAACTTTAAGCACTGTTGATATTCCCAAATTCACTGTGTACCTGCTGCCTAATTCTTTGTAGATCTGTACCTGACGAATTCATCCGCACAAATGGGCCTAGGCAGAAATGAAAATATTCTGCAGGGAAGAAGTGCAGTGGCCTTGTTGTACCTGAAGCAACATTCGCAAGCGGTTGTACTCCTGTGTCCTCTGCTCACGGAGCCGGTTCCTAGGAAGCACACACACACACGATGCCATGCAAAATATAGCTGATACTTTAAGATGGCTTCTTTCTAAATGTCAGCGGCACAAATGTGCATCTGGTTCAAATGCTTCTTCGGTTTGATTGGAGTCAAGTGGAGCAAACAGAAAAAGGGAGAAATAGCCCCACCACAGCTGCTAATTTATCATTAAAATAAATACAAGTAATATATTCAATGCATGCAATACACGTAGTATGTGCAAATAAATACATGCCATTTTACACTCAATAAATTCCTCAGAGTCTCTTGGGTTTCAGTTCTGACAAACTTACACTTTTCAAAACTTAGACTTTTCAGACTACTTAAGGTGCTTCAGTTCTTGCAAGTCAACATGTTGTGCTACAGCGGTTCCACAACCCCCTGGGCAGCCGATCCTGGTGCTCTGTCACCCTCAGTGTAAAGGAGAACTTCCTGTGTTTCAGTTTGTGCCCATTAGCCCTTGTTCTGCTGCTGACCACCACAGAGAGGACTTTGGCCCCATCCTCTTTACTTCCTCCCTTCAGGTACTCGCACATGTTGATAAGATCCCCTCTCAATTCTTTCTTCTCCAGGCTAAACAGGCCCAGCTCGCTTAGTCTTTCCTCATTCAACAGATGCTCCAGTCCCTTAATCATCTTCGTGGCTCTCCACTGGACCCTCTCTAGAAGTTCCACATCCTTCTTGCACTGGGAAGCCCAGAACTGCACCCAATACTCCAGGTGCGGCCTCACCAGAGCTGAGCAGAGGGGCAGGATCCCCTCCCTCAACCTGCTGGCAACGCTCCTCCTCATGCAGGCCAGGATCCCACTGGCCTTCTTGGCCACAAAGGCCATTTTTGTATTACAATTTTTCCCTGTATTGCTATGTGTTTGCCTTTTCATTCTTCATTAGATATTTCCTTTTCCATATTCCTTTATGCATTTCAGCTATTTTAGCTCTTTTGACTTTTCACGTGTGGTATTACATTAGCATTTCAATTCTTGTGTCATCACAAGCCTTTTTTGCAAGTTGTTATGAATGAGTTCTATCCACTCATTATATTTCTGATTTTACAAATTCCTTACTTATTTTCAAAACTTCTATTGTGGATTTCAGTTTTCATGTTGCACTATATGTTTGAAGGTTTGCCTCTCATCAGCCACTGTGATTTTTCAGAACCTGTTATGGATTTTCCTTTTAGCATTTCACCACACTTTTAATCTTTCATAATTCCTATTAAATTTTCTCTAGCGTATCATATAGCTCACTACTTGACTTTGCGTCTTATTGCATTTGTCTCTTTGATCTTAAGATGCACTCATTAGGGTTTTGTTATTTCATTGCTTATTGCAATCTTTCATCACACATTTCTGATTTCAAATCCTTTTACAAGTTCTCATTTTCACATCTCTCCCAATCTTTTTGATTCTGCTTCTCAATATGAATTTTTTTTACATGTCACTTCTGGTTTAGAATTTTGGATTTTTTTTCAGTGCATGTTCATTTTTATATTCCACTGCTTGCTTCTACTCTTATTATTTATTTTTGATCTAATTAGAAATTTCATGGACTATCAGTTATTAGTTTCCTTCTTGTTGCTCATTACAGATTATGCAGAGTATTTTCTATATTAGGTTTCATATCTCTCTCTGCTTTTTTCCCTCATATTTTTCATTTCTTACAACTCATGATACACTTAAACTGCAACTTATTTCATAATTTTCATAAAACATCTTTTTTCTATGTAAATTTCATTTTTTTACACCTGAGTAACCTGTCTTTCCTTTTCACTTCAATAAATATACTCTTTTTATTAACTCATTACACATTGCAGATTACTTTTCTGTACTGCATACTGAATTTTAATTTATATATTACATAAAGAACTTCACTTTTTGTATTTTTTTGAAACTTTTGGGGAGACTAGGTCTTATTATATATTTTCCTATTTGCATATTCTCACAGTTCCTTTTCATTCCTCCTTTTCATTACTTGTTTCAGATTGTGCATGTTCTGTATTTTCTTTTTCAGAGATATTTCTGCACTTTCCCCAATGCATGTCACTGTGCAGCTTGATTTATTTCTAGTGACGTGTTTCAGACTTTATATCTTATGACACATTTCTGATCTTGAATAGTCCTATGCTTTTCTTTTTTGTAACAGTTAACTCATTTTCATTTTTGCATTTACTTATGAATTTCTCTTTTCAGAAGGGAATTTTCCTTTTTGTATCTTGTTTAGATTTTCCTTTGTGCATCAATAATCTGGTCACAGTTTTTATTTCATTATACATCACTGTCTTTAATATACGATATTACCTACCTCAGAATTTTGCATCTCCCTATTTAAAGTGGATGCGTCTATTACGCATTTCATTATGCAAGTTCACTACTGACATCTTCTTCTCCACTTCTCTTTAAAACACTATTACATCTTTTCCTTTTACAAGTCCTTTTGCATTGCTTTTGTTGCATTTTTATACTCATGACTGTGTTCTTGTGAGGATACTTGTTTGGTATCCACAAGATGTATCTTTGTTCATATCATCGATTTCTCCATCATTTTGTTATATTTTTTTCAGGTTTTCCTTTTTCATGTTCTTTTGCATGTTCTTAACTGCAAGCTGCTTTTACAGTTCATGAGGAGTTCTCAATTTGCACATCTCACTAGGATTGTTTTCATTATCATTAAAGAGTTTCATTCTTTTTAAACTCAGTATGCACTTTCAATCCTGTCTCATGCTCTTTTTCCCTGTAGCTCAGTATCTAGTCTCACTTTCATGTTGCACGCATTCTCTTCTTGCAGATATTCTGGCCTCTTTTATTTCCCATGTGCTACTATCTTGCACCATTTCATTTTTACTTTCAAAGCATATGTGTCTTTTTGTATCATCTTACAGCTTTTTCATTTTTTCACACCTTATTTCATATTTTGTCTCACATCTCATTCTCTGTATTGTTTTCCCGGACTGTTGTTTCCTTTCGTTAATATCACATTATGAATATTTTTGTTTTCATTTCCTTCTGATTACACATTTTTCTTTATTACACATCATTTTGTGATGCTTTTCCCTTTTCACTGAGATTATTCTCATTTCATTTGCATTGCATTATAATTTTTTCAGTTGTGCCCTTCCTGTTTACCTGATGCTGTTACAGATTTTGCTTTTCACTTTTACATAAATATTAGTTTTTATACATCATTTTATATTCTGTATCTCCTCATAAAATACTTTTCTTTTTCTATTTTGTTTCTTGCAATTTTTGCTTCTCATTGCATTAGCTCCTTCTGCAGCATGGTTGGTTTCACTAACATCTCTCTTGCATACTTCCATTTTCACATAGTGCTGAACTTGCCTGTCACATTGTGTTTCCCTTTCTGCCCCTCATTATAGAAGTTTTTTAATGCATCATTGAAGATCTGGCTTTCACACCTCATCACTCATTTTCATTTTCTTCTCTCTCAGTTTTCAGCAGTTGATCACTTAGAGGTGTTTGTTTTGTCTTTTGTTTTTTTATGCTGAACCAAACTTTTATTATCCTCTATGCCTTAAAAGGTTCTTCATATTTCTATTTTTTTTCTATTCTATTTCCTATTTCTACTTGCCACTTGTATTTCTAAAATGATTTTGATATTTGTCTCTTTTCTGCCTACTGGATAGCCAAGTGCTTTTGGTTTACAGAAAAATTAAAGAGAAAATACAATGGAGTCAGAAAATATATTGCAAAGATTATGGGAATACTGAACATTGAAGAGGAATGTATGCTTAAAGCATTACATAATTAAGAACCTACTGTCAGGTCTGTTTGCTAAGATTACACATATTAGAATTGTTGATTGCATTAGCAAGCATTCACCATTTTCATAATCAGATTCCTTTTATGAAAATGAGATTATGCAGGATCTCTTCTATTCCCCATTTACCTTGAGAGAAGGGAAAGAAGGTAAGAGAAATCTTGTTCTCTGGTTTGCTCCACGGCTCCTGTACAGCCTGGGAGAACTGTGACTTCGATTATGAACCCATTATCCCCAGTAAAGCATTCATTGCCTGAGGAAACAGACGTACTGTTCAGAAAGGATCTCTGAAGGTCTCTAGTTCAACTGCCCCTGTAAGCCTTAATGGCCCTGACCAGCCTCACCTAGGGCCGCTGCTCCCTCAGTAAGTTCAGAAGTCCCGTTTAGGTTCAGGCATGGTTCCTCAGTGTCTATATGTGAGCTACCCTGCAGGAGTACAGCACATCCATGGCCTTGCCTCTTCCTGGTCATGAACAGCATTGGTGTTGACCTGGACCCATGGGCTTCCCCGGCCTGACCTCAGCCCTGCCTCATGGTCTTGCCTTTGTGTCTGACCGCGGTTATCAGGTCTGATCCCGATACAGACCTTCAGACTGACTTCCTGTCTTGCCCTTGGCCCTCACTACAGACTTGCCTGATGCTCTAGGCTCTTGGTTCAACCCGGCTGCTGTCTCTAAGCCTGCCCTGCTTGTCTTGTTTGTGTGTTGTGCCACTGGGCATGGACAGGTGAGGCTCTGACCTGCTGCCTGTGGTATGGCACACCCTGCTTTAAGTGCGACAACACTAACCCACATCAGCCTTGCTTTTTATTTAACTGCCAGCTTGAAAAACACCATTTCTAGCTATTTTTCTGGGAGAGGAGACTCTCTATTCCTTGTATACGTGTGCGGGGATATTGAAGTGCTAGTCGTTAGAGTCAGACAACAACAGGTTGTAGGGCCTAAGGTATCTGTAGCTGGAGTGAATGAGGGTACACACAGCAATGTGTGATTGTCAGTGAGCCTCAAACTGGACTAGCTGCCAAGCAGTGATAGCTCATTTTGTTTGAGACTGTGCTGGTAAATTTGTGCTTGCCTGGCAAGGCAATTTTCCAATCTGGAAACACTGTTGCTGCACATAGTTTACTTCCCGGTCAGCACTCATAGCAGCCATTTGTTACCTTTATTTTGCTTATAAGTAATTGAAAAACAGCGTTCCTTATTATCTTTGGTTCTTTCTGTATTACCAGGAAAAGAAACATTAACACAACATTTCCCATCCACCTTATTTGCTCACATGTCAGGC
Organism: Crypturellus tataupa; assembly: GCA_034781795.1. Taxonomy (NCBI): domain Eukaryota; kingdom Metazoa; phylum Chordata; class Aves; order Tinamiformes; family Tinamidae; genus Crypturellus; species Crypturellus tataupa. The sequence continues at coordinate 5,118,676 of JAWLRI010000002.1, forward strand.
AATCTTAAATAAATAAGGTAGCTCTTACTTCTAGCATAGATCCTGTCACTAACAATAGAAGGCTACTGAGAATTTTATTTTCAGTTATCACAATCAAGACACCCATATATTTTTAATCATTAAAAAATCATAAATTCAGTTACAATTCCCTTGTTAAAACATGTTGCTTCTTTTTATATAGTCAAGAATAATTCATCAAAATATGTTTACAGATGATTTTTTTTAATTTTCCTTTCTTTCCTCAGAATACCTTTAAGAATCTCTCATCTGTCACGTTTGAAATACTACTATTCTTGTCACTAGTATTTACAATTTACAGTCCAGCAGGATGTGAGCTAAGCTAGTAGCTCTGCGATTTTTTTTTAATATGGATTTGTGATTTATTAGAGGCTGATTTCACTAGCAAACACACTACTTTTTGTCTCTCTGTGGAAAAGTCCTTCCACAGTTAGTCCTTGACAATCATAATATCTTTTCTTTCATGTTTCTGTTTATCAAAATGTTAAAGCAGAAACAGATATGTGCAAGTTTGATATACCTTTTTAATTTAGCTATTGTGACTAGGAAGCCTCTCCCTCAGGAGAGGCTGAAGGAGCTGGGATAGTTATGACAGGAAAGAAGGTGGTGCAGAATTTCACTGCAGTCTTCCTTTACCCAAGGGAATCAGAGAAGATGGAGGCAGACTCTTCTGCAGGATGCACAGTGAAAGTGGAAGAAAATAATGGAGACAAGTTACAGCAAGTTACAGCATCTGGAGGAAACTCCAGATGGACGGACAAGACTGAAAAATACTTTATCATTGAAAAACAGTGGAACAGGAACATATCAGAACAAGTGCTCAGAGAGGTTGGAGAATACACATCTCTGGAGATATTTGAAGCGTGATCAGGAAAGATCTAAATTTGAACTTAGCCCCATCTGAGCAGGAGGTAGGACTCAATGACCTTCTCATGACCTTCTCCAATCTAAAATGCTCTAGATTTGTTTGAATATGATTCTGTAAACTGAAAGCATCTGGTTACTATGTGGAGCATAAGATACATAACAACTCACGGACCTAATTTAAGAATTTTCTGTGGTATTTGTCACAGAAAGTTGGAAGAAGAAACTGTAGATAAAACTCAGATACATAAAATAGATACATGTTAGATAAATATTATTAGCTGCTAATTTTATTTTGAATAAAGTCATCTTGAACAGAGAAATCATGTATCCATATACAGCATACTACTGAATCCTATGAACTGTTCTGCCTGTGAATATTGCCTCTACAGAGTGTATAGAGAGAAATGACCTTGTTTTCTTTAGCAGGATTTATGGGATTTTTGCTATTGGTATTTTTCTTTTAAGAGAGAAGATTGGAATAACAGAATAACTAGATTACTTTCTTCCTCAGCCTGAAGAATATACTTTGTGATAAGGAATGATTAACATGAATAGCACATAAAGAAAAAAAAGAATCTCAGATGTGAAAGTTGGCAGTTTTGCCTTTTGTTATTGCAGCCAGGTGTCTGCAAGGAGTAGTAAATTCTCCATAGTTTACTGTTCAAGTCATCTGATAAAAACAAGGTCACCTATTAGACAGAGAAAAAAATGCAAGTTTCATCTAGACTGAAGTGCAGACTAACAGCTGTTGTGAGCTGTGAACAATTACATCAAATAATAGCTTATATAAATTTAAGAAAAAAAAAGAAGCCTCATCCATTTATTTTAACTAATTATGTTCTGACAGCTTTGAGGCACGAAAGAGCATACAATTGAATAATATCAATTGGAGTGTAGGCTGGAGCCCTTTCAATGTCTGAAGCACACTCCAGTTTCATGTAGTTTTCAAAGTCTCCTCCAATAATTACAAAGGAAAATGATCCCTCACCCCTTCTGAGTGACCTCTGGTTATCTTCAATACATGATTGCCTACTGCTGTTTTATTCTGTGGGAATCCCTCTGCATTCAGTGCACAGGAAAATAATGATGTTCAATTAATAAACAGCTCTTCAACAGCTCCTGTTCTCCTCATGGCTCAGCATGTGTCCTTGGGCTGCACATCCTGCACACTGCTTGAGCCCTGCTCCAGAGACAGTTGTCAATCTTCTCACCTGCTTTCCTAAGTCTAGGACCTTTCGTATAACTCATGGTAAACACTGAGGGTAAAGAGAGGGAGTAGGCCCGAGGGTAAAGAAGGGGAGAAGGAATGAGGGTAAACAGGGGGAGTAGGACCGAAGGTAGAGAGAGTAGCACTGAGGGTAAACAGAGGGAGGAGGATCGAGAGTAAACAGGGGGAGTAGGACTGAGGATAAACAGAGGCAGAAGGACTGATAGTAAAAGGAGGCTAAAAAGGCAAGTTAGGAATGATAAAATTATTAGATTTTCATAGTTTATTTAAAGTTTTAGAGGTTGCAAAGAAATGCTCTTAATTTGCTTTACATTTCCCCAAAACTTTTTCAATATTTTTGTGAAATATTATTGAAAGGAGGTAGAATTATTCTGAGTTATGCAATTGGAAGGTAAACATCGTCCTTGTTTACAACATTGCCTGCATTATTTGAGAGCTGTTGCTGTCCCTACTTTGTAGCAAGGTCATTTCTGTCACTGCCACCCAGATGTCTGTCCTCAGGGTCTGTAAGAACACGGGTTTCCCTGCCAGCAGGGTCCCACCCTGGTGCCTTCACCTCCCACTTTATTCCCTCTTGTTCTCTTCCCACTGCTTTTCAGTGTATTTTTCTCAATTCAACCCTCTCATTCCATCAGTTTATGCAATTCTTTCAGTTTATCTCAGAAAGGGAATGAAGCAGGTAGGCCCACTCCAAAGCACTGCTGTTTGATTTTTCTTTTTTTTTGTAATTACGTTGGAATTGTTTTAGTTACTCATAACATTTGTCTTAAGCACTATTTAAATATGTAGAAGGCACACAAAGTCAAATTGTAAGTGATCTTTCCATGTATTCTCCTGAATATCTACTGAGCTAGAGTAGGGTGAGGGTAAGAGGTGATATGGAGATCATCCCAACCTGCCTGGATGCCACTCTGTTCCACGTGCTCTGGATGTCCCTGCTGGAGCAGGGGGGTTGCACTAGGTGATCTCTAGAGGTCCCTTCCAACCTTAACCATTCTGTGATTCTACAGAAAAATATTAACATAATGACAAATATTAACAATAGACAATGAAGTCTATTTTATATCTATCAATGTTGTATATTTCACAAATACTGTTTGCTTGACATGCAACTTGCATTATTATATTTTTAAAGTAGAATTTGCATGGAAAATGTCATATATTATGGATCAGTGGCCTTATTCTGCGGTAATCACACAAAAGAGATCAAGTGAAAAGTGAGGAGTGAAAGTGAAAATTCTGTGAGAATCTGATCAGAAAATCAAGATTGTCTACTTCTTCCCTCCATTCTACCACACGGAAGAAGTCAAGTAGGAACAACCAAGTCAAGTAGGAACAACCAAGTTAAAATATTACTAATGACCTGACAACTACAGTATTTTCCTGGCATTAGCCTTGCATCAATTGAAAGGTTATACTAGGTAACCAACATATTTATGATTCTGATTATTGCTATTTAAAAAAAAATGTATGTAATGCACATTCACAACAAGTGAGAGAAATGCCTTTATGCTTTTCTAAACTAGTCATCAAAACCTGTTTGTTAAGGCCATCAGTATATTTCAATGCCTTTATACTTCTGCAATATGGATGTTTTTCTCCTGTGTAGATTACAAGCAGCTCCTCAATGAATAACATTGCTATTCACATGAGATTCGAGAGAAACAAAATGATCAATGAAATGGAGGGAATTCTCCTATTGTAATGTAATATAAATATCTTCCCTGCAGGTATTTTGCAGAAAGAAAATGAGATATTCTCTGCAATGTTTTGAAAGCGATTCTAGTAGATATGTCCCAGAGATACTCTTTTTATACTGCTTTTCTGAGGATATATTTTTCTGTAAAGAAGAAAAAAATGTTCTTTTTGTTGAAACAAATATATTTTGATCAAAAAGTTATCTGTTAGTTCACGTAAAAACAATTTCTACATCCAGAGAAAGCTAAAATATTTAATTAAAATAAATTTGTTTTTGTAAATTCATGCAACACAGCAAATCTTTTTATTTAACTCAGACTATTTTATTTCAGACTTTTTCATCATAAATTCTGCTGAAGACAAAATATTTTTTTCAGATTAACTACCAACAGGCAGTCAGTTTCACTTGAAGCTGCAAGTACTCAGGCACAGTTGTGGATCAGAAAAAAAGATACTTTGGAAAACAGGCAATATGGTCTCAGCCAAGCAACCCAAGAATGCAGCAACTTATCACTTTCATGTAACCTGCTAGTAATTTGGCAAACATCCTTAGAAGAACACTGTGCTAGCATTTACTAGCTAGAACACAAGCTAGCATTTCAAGATAAGCATCATGGGTCCCCTATAGTCCCCTACCTTGATCACCCCATACCTTCAAACTCTGACAATTATACAATCTCTTTCATTATATTCTCTTTCATCCTAAGCCCAATATGTCTAGTGCACTTAATCAGATGACAATTAGATGACCACAAAAAAAAAAAAAATGTGCAGGGAATATTAATGCTTGTGTTTCTTAACTTCTTTGTGCTAGAAGTTGCTCTTGATATTTTCTTAGTATGGTATTTGTATATGATTTTTCTCTTTTGAAAGTACTGCTTGGAAATGCACAGGTTGAGAAACATAAAAGCTAGTCACAGAGTTCATGATCCATTGCCCACCTATTTGTCACTTAAGATGATGGAAAGACTAGCATCAACAGCTGGTATGACCTGTCTATTTAAATCAGGCTTTGTTTCGCAGCTGTTTGTTGATACTAGTAGACTTTCCAGAGCGGAATGACACACGAACTGCCACAGACTGATTTTTTCTCTCCTTGATTCCCAAGGGAATCAAAAGATAAACACTATGAAGTTGGACAAAGGGCAGGAGAGTTAGCAGATCCCATATGAAATACAGAAATAGTTTGTATTATTTACATTTAGGAATTAAGGAGTTTCACAGGACATACCTGTGAAGGCTTTAAAGATTAGAATGCTTCCTATGATATATAACTGTTAAAATGTGCAGTGAAGGAATGGAGCTATGGGAAGTCTGACAGAAAAATGTCTACATTGTCATACAATGGCACTTTCCTTCCTTATTTGAATACCGAAGGGGAATCGCTCCAAGACCCTGTGAGCATATATTACTTCCTGGAGAAAGCAACTCCAGCTCATGAAATCAGTATTAAGGGTACTAACTGTTTATCCTTTGGTCACAAATACTCTGATTTTCTGTATTTTTTTATACCCTGTATGAACAACCTAGTTTTCTACTGCTTAAAGAGGAGTTATAAAAACAGGTTTGTGCTTCTGAAAAACACAGCAGTGGAAAGGCAAGAAGCATCATTTACAAAGAAAATTCTTACACAAAATCTAATTGCAGATTAGATGCCGACTGGCAAGTACCTTTGAGAAGCTCAGGAAAGCACTGCAATTCTTTTCCTTGTGGTGACCAAGACTGTTCCTTCTGTTCATTCTCTTTAAGACATCAGGAAAACACCTTCACTCTTACAATACCTTAAAAAATAATGTATCCAAAGCTTCTCTATGGAACAAACAACCCTTCTGCTTTCTCTTGTAATACAAAGAACTCGAAGTGGAACAAAGTGCTCTCTCTTCTTCCTTGATGTCTCTAGCCACTAGAAGAATATTCAGTGTGGACTCAGACATTTCAAAGCTTAAAGAAGTGAAATCTTGGCAGGGTCTAGTCCTTCTGATAAGCACATCCTAGGCCTACTTGTCTCTGAGTAAAAGTAAGGACATCAGAATTCTTTGTATCTGGAACTAAACACGAAAAAATATAGAGAAAACCTATGAATTTTGGAATATATTCTATTATATTCTAATGCTGAATATTTTAAAGGAACAGAGTGAGAAGATAAATTTTAGCTTCATTTCTGTTAATAAACACATCAAATTTGTTTCTACATTCTCCTTATACCCTGGTGATGGTGATGAAACCATCCAACTTGATGTTTTCCAAAAAAATGTGCTTTTCTTTCTTTTCTACAATTCCAGTGTGTTCCATGCAACAAAAGTATTTGAAATATGAGATACAAGCAGTACTCTTGAAATTGTAAAGCAGTTCATCTCTGCTTACAGCTGCAGTATTTTCAGTGCTGGTGTGAACTGTTCTTCTGAGTGTGTCATGTCACTGTTGTTTCCAAGTGCAGCATTGGTGGTCTCTTGGGTTGGCTAAGTCAGCAGGTCACACATACTCCTACCAAGAAAGTGTTTAAATTAAGAAGAAACAAAACACCTTATTGGTGTTTATAATACTCTAAATTAAGAAGGAACAAGAGTATTATAATAATGTGCGGTCTAACTGTGACTATAAATAGTCTGTTAAGTATGACTATTTTATAATAGATTTTAGTGGTTCATGGCATCAGAATTTAACTTTCATTCTGGAAGGGAATACAATATAGTTCAAAGTGAACAAAAGCATAAGCATTATCAAAGGCTTTTCAACCTCTTAATTTATTTCAAACACGGAAATGTGTGTTGAAGAACAACTCAGTTTTCTTTTACATCCATATCCTATATCCTCTGCCTCTTCATTTCCTAGTTATAATAATTTTCATTATCAGTAACGTATAATGAAAACACAAATCAGAAACTGGATCATGTTTAAAATTAGAATTATTATAAATGGTTTTGTTCTTCTGACAGTCTTTAGATGAAGTATTTTAAAAATTGCAAAACTAATTTAGGCAATTGAATCTAATATATTTCTAAAATTACTAGAGTAATTTCTAAAGATGAATCTTCAGAGTCAATAAATCTAATCTAAAGATTAACTTAGATTCCATTTTGAAGAATTCATGTATCTGTAAAAAGGTATTTTATTATGGAATAGTATTTATATTTTTAGATATAGGCAGACTACTCATTTCCCCAGCAGGACAGCTGTTTGCTAAAATATTTTTTTCACCTATGAGAAACTGAGACTACATTTGGTCTGAAGCTGAACTGTACAGAATGAAAATAACATGTTCACATTGCTCATTTTTGGATATTACTTGATATATGAATATGCAAAAAAAAAAGCCTTTTTCTAAAAAGAAGGGGTGTCTAAAGCAGACAGATTAAGATCCTTGCTTATATACAACTTCTCTTTCTTATAAGATAGATCTATTTAAGTTTTCCCAAGAGTTCCTTGCCCATCTACACAGGTCTCCTGCCCTCCTTGCTTGACTTCTTCCTTGTAGGAATGCACCAATCCTGAGCTTGGAGAAGGTGGTGCTTGGATATTAGCCAACTATCCTGGACTCCCCTTCCTTCCAGAGACCTGTCCCAGGCAATTCCTCCAAGCAGGTTCCTGAAAAGGTCAGTTAGCTCTGTTGAAGTCTGGGGTTGCAATCCTACTTCTTGTCCAGCTTCTTCCTTACAGGATTTGAATTCCAACATCTCATGGTTGCTGCAGCCGAGACTACCCCCAACCTTCACATTTCCCACTAGACCATCTCTGTTTGTTAGTATCAGTGCCTTTCCCCGTGTTGGCTCATCAGCCACCTACATCAAGAAGTTATCTGCAATGTTCTGCAGGAACCTCCTGGACTGCCTGTTCCTAGTTGTGTGGTTATCCCAGCAGACATCAGGGTGGGTAAAGTACCCCATAAGAACCAGGGTCTGTGATCGTGAGGCTACTTGCAGCTGCATGCAGAAGGCCTCATCCACTTCCTCTTCCTGATCAGGAGGCTGTAGTAAACACCCAGCAGTGTCACCCCTGTTGACCTCACCCGCAGGCTTTCTACCCACACTTTGTCCTACCCTTCGCAGAGCTCCATACATTCTAGTTGATCTTGCACATAAGGAGCATCTCCACCACCTTGCCTTCGTGACCTGTCCTTCCTAAAAAGCCTAAAGCCATCCATGGCCATGTTGCAGTCATGAGAGCATGAGAGTCCCACCATGTCTCAGTAACAGGGATGGGATCATGGGCCTGCAACTGCACACACATCTCCAGTTCCCCTTGTTTATTCCCCATGCTGTGTGCGTTTGCATAGAGACATTTGAGCTGGGCTCCCAATGTGCCTCTCTTTCTAGCTGAGGCAGCTGTAACTGCAACTCAACTATGTGAGCTTCAGCGGCTCTCCTGTTTTGCTGTGTTCCCTCTACAGGTACCCTTTGCGGGCCCTGGTGTTAAGCTGTCATGAATGGCATGGTGTGCCATCACCTACCTTATCATCAGCATCCCTGATGATACCCGCCATTCTCATCAAATCTAGTTCAAAGCCTTATCAGTGAGCCCTGCTAGCTCAGGACCAAAGACTCTCATCCTCCTTTGGTGAAGATGAATCCCGCCTAATGCCAGCATATCTGATGCCATGGAAGGCTTCCAGTTGTTGAAAAACCCCAAAGTTTTGGCAATGACAGCACTCATGGAGACACAGGTTAATGGACTGTATCCTCCTGTTTCTTTGCATACTGCTATCCGTACTGAGGAGAATGGAAGAGAAGATGACCTGCATGTCCATGTTCCTGAGTCGGACCAACGCAGGGGACTCAAAAATCCCTTCTATCTCCCAAGAAAAACAAAAAGTCAAGGAGGTTAGTACTGATAATCCTTGGGCATTCCATGTGTGTTCAAAGGCAGGAATAAAAATAATAAATAGACAGGAACACAAAAAGCATGACTGTGCCTTCATTGTTCTGCATCGCTGTTGAGGGCCCATGTTATGCTTTTGTACATAAGTACTCTAAGTGCTGATTATATCAAAAACCTATCTTATAAGGTACCTAAGTACCTTATATGTAAAAGGTTTTCAGGGGTTAAAACACTTTGTCAAAATAGTTTATAGTAGACATAGTCTATTATTTTTTTCCTTCAACTGTCCCCCTCCAGAAAAACATTTGAGAATGATATCTGAAAAATGCTTTTGAGGTACTGGGAGGCATTTTATTTCCAATTCTGTAATAATGTTTCTGAAAATAAATATTTGTGAAAATAAAATGTAAGTAGTTAAAGAGACCCTCCAACTCTACCTCAGGCTACCCTTTCATGTTTGTTTTCTGTACAGGCAACAGAATTCATCACGACAGTAAAATATTCTGCTGGCATATCCTGGAGGCATATGTTCACCCAAAGCCTTGTTCAATTTCCAGATTGCCAGCTCAAACAATTAGCAGTATTTGCTATTAAACTAGAAAGAACTGAAACTTCTAAGCCAGTTTCAGATGTTTAAAACTGTATGTTACACAGGGCTGTGCAACATCCAAGCTGACCACAACACTTTCCCAGGAAGAGTTGTTTTCTTCATGTCTTTCATCCAGACCAGTATGGCTGTACTAAATGATTAAAATGACATTTTGAAGAAGTCCCTTGATCTGTAAGAGTGGACGCAAGAATTCTTCTTTTTTCATCACTTTCTAAAGAAACACACATTGGTTTCTCACTAACCTTATCTGAAATTTTCCTAAACTCCAACTGTTGTGAGGTTTTCCACGCAAACTCTTCTTATGGGTACTTTCCTTCTGAGCAGCCTCCAGATTTAGTTGCTCAAGTAATGTTGCAGTTGTACTTCCTCCTGCCACCATAAAAAATATGGATTGTGATTAAAAATAAATAAATAAAATTTTATATAGGCTTAATATATTATATAATTATATAAATATATAAATATTATATACTGTATGGTATATAGTGTATAATTACATTTGCACTATATAAATTAATTATATGTTATATGTTTGTAACATGTTATATATAATACACATATATATATTTTCCCTGGCATTTCCTGTTTGATTTTGAGCTTTTCAGGGAACATTTTCAACATTGGGGCCTGTGTATGTGTGGGTTAGGACCTGGAAAAGTATTGCCCCCTCATCATATATGTTACAGAGAGGGGAGTTTCAAATGCCATGCCATGTATCATGAATTTGATGAAGGCCTGATATTTGACATTGCTACTACTCCACAAGAGAAATATAAGGCTTCTCATTATTAAAAAAGATGGAAATTAATCTTAGTACATCTCTCATCTTTTCTTGTCATTAAAAGCTCATTTGGACATTATATTTAATAAGTTGAAACAAAATTGCATTTGAAATACACTGCAATACGATACTTACATACTTTTACTCAGATCTTTCTGAATACATTATCACATTTTATTTTGCTTTTATTGAGTTCAACTTAATGCTAATAAGGTGTAAAAATGAATGAATTATTACATTTTCGTGTTTTCCATAAGTGTTGAACCATTTGTCTTAAAATTTCTCTATCTGTTGATTTATACATTCACTTTTATGGAGTATTACTACCTGTATATTGAAGTAATTATCTTTGCAAAGTGATATTTTTTCTTAGAAGGAAATCTTTAATCTTTCTCCATGTTTCATTTTAGTGAAGAACAAAGATGATTTTTAGCTTTATCTTTAAGAACAGCTTCCTTTAAAAATCCTCTTTTTTAGGTTTCCAAACTGAAACATTTGCTCTGCCTGATTTTGTGCCATGTATCCTGATAATTCCAGCAGCACTGCTTCTGCTGGAAGCAGAAAAAAAAAAGCAGGCCCTTTTACTTTAATTGCTAAATTCAGTTCGATTCTTTTCTTGGTGAGCAGAACCATGGAAATCTGTGGCAATGCCCATTTATTTTTGAAAGCTCTTATTCATAGACAATGTAAGAAGTTATCTCTGAGATGTGACTAGACTTTTATTACATGAGATAATAAGTAGTGCGCTTGGAGTGCCAATTTAAAATATCAGCACTGTTAATTACTAAGTATTTCAACACTGAGTTTCCAGACTCATCCCCCAGACAGCTTTAGCACAGCACCTTTCAATAACTGTCTCCCAAATTAGTAAAATTCCTGCCTCCCCTCACTATGTAGCATAGCTATGCGTTTTCAAAATGAATTTATTGCAGAGCGTAGACTATTTAAGACCTGTGCAAGGTTCTTCTGTAGCAGAAGGAAAATTTTCTTTTGCAAAACCCCTTATTGAGGAGACAGGGTACATAAGATTTGCTTCAAAGCTGAGCCATCTGAGTTGAGATGCTGTAAGAAGAGAGCTGCAGATTCAGGGAAACAGAAAAAAAAAAAAAAAAAGCATATTCATAGCAGAATCTTTAATGGTTGTTGAATTGATAAAGGTTATCAGATGAAAGACAGTGTGATACAGAGAAGAGGCATACAAAGGCACACAAAGCTTCTTGCAGCAAAGCTGATAGACATTGTCAGAGAAGGAGTAATCGGCCACTCATGCCCCCAGGGTTCTTCTATTCTACATTAAATTTATAATTGTATCCACCCAAGGCAATTTTCAGCTGATGCATTGAACTCCACAACTGTGCTCTGTTAAGAATGGGTTTGCAATCTGTTATGACCTCTCATGTGACAAGTACTGAATTACGGAGCAAGTGAATGTGATCCCTTTCTGGTGGGTGCCTTGCCCTTGATGAAGTGCTATTATATCAGCTTAAAGTAAATAATTCGATATAAATCTTTAAGTGAAAATATTAATGTGTTCCCAAACTACCTAAGATTGGACTTCTGAGCATACATCAGTCTGGAGAGAGAGGTAGCATGAGCACATAACACGGTATAATTCAAAAGGAAAGGAAGTTCTGCTTAAGTGTCTACTGGACTTGGTAGGTTAAGCATGTTTAGACCTTAAGGCCAATGTACTCAAAATGCTTTCAGTTCATTCACAAGTAGCTATGATGCTGCAAGTACCCAGTTTTTGCATGATTATTTAGTAGACCTTCAGGAAGATGGCACATTTGGTTTCTGTGCTCTCCTAGTCTGTAGAGGATTGAATCATGTCTTTGACATCCCAGAGAGGTGTGCTAAATTTAAGAGTGTGCATCATTCATGTTAAACTGTACTACTATATAGCTAGGAGTGTAATATTCATGGGGAGAGAAATCAAGATGATGAAAATCAGGAACATGACTCAAGAAGAGAGAGTGCTGGTATGATACAGGTATAAAAAAAAAATCATACTTTGGCTCTGAGTAATGTAGATCACCCCTGAAAGAAAAAAGAAGGAAAATAGAGTGATGAGCAAGACTAGGAAATCTGGGGAAAAACTAGGCCCTATTGATGGTTCTTATTTAATTCAATAATTGCAAGTTGAAACACAGGAAATTTAATCTTCATATGAGGAAGAACTTCTTTACTGTGAGGGTGACAGAGCCATGAAGAGGCTGCCCAGAGAGGCTGTGGAGTCTCCTGCTCTGGAGATCTTCCAAACTCGCCTGGGTGCCACCCTGTGCCATTTGCTCTGGGTGTCCCTACTTGGACAAGAGGCTTGGACTAGATGGTCTCTAGAGGCTCTTTCCAACCTTAACCGTTCTGTGATTCTTTGAAGAGGAATATGGGATATTTGTAGTGGCTTGAGAAGACTATTGACAGTTGAGGGAATTTATTTTAATCCTAAGTACAGGCAGATGAGTTATCATCATTGCTTTCTAATTTTTAATTCTTCCCACACAGCTACTTCATCATCTACAGTAGGATTTCTATCAAATATTATTAAGCACAATATATGCTTAATTACATAGTTCTGCAGCAAACTGACCATAAAAACCTCATTGAAACATCTGTCAGAAATACAAAAATAGTCTATGACCTTTGTTTATAAGGATAAATTATTTTTTTTATCATTCAGTGAACATAAAAGTCAGATGAAATTCATTCATTTGCTGCAAAAGTCAGTTCTGGTAATAAGTCAGTTCTGGTAATAACTAAGCTTTTAAATTGTTTTATTTGCATGCATATGTTTGCTCTCATCTGGAAATATTCCAGTGTGCTAATTAGTTGTTAATCTTAATAGACATGGAAGGAATTATAAAAATAGAAAAAACTCCACCAAAACCAGTATAAAGTCAGGGCTGTATTCATCCTCTCATGCAACATTCATCTTAGTCAAAATTGTCAAGTTGCCTATTAACAAATAAAATATTTGTCATTGAAAAATCCCGGTGCCTTACAATACTTCAAAGTCAGTCATTATGTTCAATATAGAAAATTTGAGACAAAGCTTTCTAAGGTTAAATCCATGAAAAGCAATTTTGTGCTCAAAATTGTGACACATTTTTCTGTTTTTTCTTAAGCTTAGAATTAATTTGAGAAGCCAGTTATGAATATAGCATTTGTTAATTTGTACATTTTGTGTGAAATAAAACATAATATATGGCTGTCTACTAATAGCAGAAGCATTCTAAGTGGAAATGCTCTCCAAGTTTTCTGGTCACGAACAGCCACATCACTAGGATGTTTAAAAGAAAAAAAAATCATTTTATTAAAGAGAAAATTAAAAGCCTATAAATCATAAGAGAAAGATTTCAGATAGTAAAGGACTCTTTATGTAGCAGAAAAAGCTTTAATAAAATTTAGCGGTTTGAAGATGAGGCTAGAGAATTTTAAGCTGGAAATATACTGCAAAATTTAGCAGTTGGCTATTAATCAGTGGAGTAGTTCTCTAGCACTCGAATCTTCAAATCATATTCCACTAAAGAAGCAGCCTGCACACAAAAATTCCTTTTTGAAATCATAAAGCCTGAGTTGCTTAGGAAATTATATATATATAATATGTATATATACACATACACACACATATAGTCTTTTCTAGTTTTTAAAACCCAGCCCATGAAATGCAATTAATTTGGCAAGGATATATTTTATGTTAACTAGGATTCCCTTGGAACTTCAAATTCAGTTATAATTTTCTATATGAATTTTCTTTTTCTCATTCTGGAGCTCTATCTCAGGATAAATCTTTCTACAGAGTTTTAACAAAAGCATCCCAGATGATTATGTTGACAAGACTGGGGCCAAACGTGCATTTCGACATTAAAAAAAAATCTGATGACTATTCAATAACACAGTACTGTGCTTTTATGTGAAGACCTTGACAGAAAAATGACATTTTGATGAGTAAGGTAATAGCTGCAGAAATAGACTAACTGGAGATGAAAATAATGAATTTTGCAAAATCTTAATCTGCAAATATTTATTAAGGAATCTTTAGCATTTATTAAATAAAGTTCTAGGGATTTTGTTTTCAGTGAGGATAATTAAATGTTGAAACAGCATAAATTAATCCTGTGATAATGGCTGTTAGGCCAGTGTGTGAGGCAAGATACTGCATCGGATGCAGTAGCATGCAGAGTCTCAAGACTACATGGAGATAGAGCAGCTTGTCTTTTGTCTTCAGGTTCTCTGTTAGTGTGCTGGACTATTTTTTTTCTCTGAAATCTTGTGCTGTTCTTAAGATTTGGGGTCTCTAGCAGTCATATGAATAGGTAGGAGTCAAAGCACCTGTATTTCTAACAATGTTGTTTTACTTTTCAACATGCAGAATCAACTGCATAATAATATGACTATATTAATAGTAATACTACTTTCAGATATCACACCAATTCCTGACAAATCCTTAGCATCCAGTTAGAGATGGTTATTAAAATACAGTATTTATCTTATTGTGATTTTGTTATTAATGCTTTAGCAGAACATATTTGTTTTCTAATGTGAAGAACTTGGCAGAAAAAAATGGCATACGCATTCTCAGATCAAAAAAAATTGTTACATTTGAAAATGGTTAGGTCATTTTTCAGATGATGTTTTTCAAAAAAGAAATGTAAGCAAAAACATGTTAGCTGTTTCTAAAAATCAGATTGGGAAAAATCTCTCTATATTATCTTGGGTGTGATTGAAAAAATGTTAGAACAGTTTGTTTGAGCAGACGTCCTGTATCCTTTGTGGAGGAAGCTGTTTTCCTGTTGAGACGCCCAGATGGATAATTATTTGGCTGTGCCATCAGAGTGCGCTCAAAGGTCCTGAAGCTTGAAGCTGAGGAAGTGAGTAGAAACCTACTTGTGATTCTTGATCCACCGCTTTAGCACCTTGGGCAGGAAGAGAGGTGATGGCTCTCCTGGGATCTACGACCCTTCCAGCTGAAGAGCATGAACAGCACATGAAAGAGACATCCTCATTTGGATGCGGAGGAAATGAGTGTACTGCCTTGCTGTTTTAAGAGGATTAAGTGGCATCAGGGGTAGACTGGGAAAAGTGGTTTGGTCAGAGAGACTGAAAATGGGAAAAAAACAAGGACGAGGGAAAATGGGACCAATGGATCACTTTCTTGGGGCAAGCGAAAATGACCTCTGAAGTAAATCTGAAGTTACAAACCTACTACCAGATGAATTACTGATGAGACATCATCTTCCAGACACTATGGAAAGAACAAAAAAACAGTGAAATTCACTGAGCAGTCATGATCTGCATAATTCAGCAGGAGTTTTTGTAGAGCCTTCCTAGGCATAGCCTCACGCTTAGCCAACATGATCTCTGCCTTATTTGGGCTGAGGGTTGAACTGGGGCTCTGCGACAGGGAAAGCAGCACAGACAAGGCCATGTCCTGATTCGCTGCAACTACTGGGAGTTGGTAGAGAGAGATTTGCAGGAAGAAAAAAGTAATTTAGGCAAACCAGTGCAGGTATGAGATTAAACTAGAGATTATCCCTGTGTGTGTGTCTCTGATCTTAACAGACTGATCGGTTCAGAGCAAACATTTCACATATATTTTCCTAATTTTCTGTATGCACAGTTGACACCCAGAATGTAGTCCATAAAAGTGTTGGGCACAGAACAGCAATGCCATTGGAAAGCACGGAACAGCTATTATACAAGCAGAATCCAAGTGAAATTAGGGTCTTTCAGCATGGAAGAGAAACAACTGGTGAAGGCAATGTGACTTGTTGTGTAAAACTGACTGCAATGAGAACAGAGAATAGGGCATAATTCACTGTTTCTTACAAGAACTACAGGAAACAAAAGAAGAAATACTCAAACTGCAGATCAGAAGCAAACAAAGGTCTTTTTTCACATAGTGTAGTTAAACTATAGTATTCATTGTCTCAGAAAGACGTGCATGCCAAAAATATAAATAATTTCTAAAAGCCATTAGGCAAATTTACAGAATAAAGTTATTACAATGAAAGAGGCAGATATAACCTTTGACTTGAGAATCCCTAAAAGAAGTAACTTAACAGGAGAATATCCATTTTGTTTCTGTTGACATAAGCTCGCCTATGCTAAGTTTTTTTCTCATCCATTCAGAAATGACGTGTAAACAGTCTGGGCACAGTACAAATGGCAAGTGCCTAACAAGTAGCAGTGTTATCTCCTTTGACCAGATACAAAGTTAGATACAAAATTAGATACTGTGATTTAAGAGCCCATTGATGTTACACAAGGGGTGTGACAGGTTGCACAAAACACATTTATTGTGTTGCTATGAATGCAATCATACTGAAACCCAAACCTTGGGATCCTGAAATGCAGCCAACTTTAGGGTAAAAAAATGCAGGAGGAAATGTGCTATCAAAAGAGAAGTGCCGTGTTTGGGAGCTCAGATTTAGTGCCAAATCCAAAGAGCTTCCCATTCTTTCTTTTCCCAGAGTTATAACTTGTGTGTGTGTTTTATGTTTACACTGCTTAACTGAAGAATAACTATGTGTTTTACTTTCCAGTAATAAGTGGTGTTCCTAGCAGAGGGCAAAACAGCATTGTTCTGTGCTGGACCCTCAGTTTGACCATTGGGATAGCCGTTTGTACATTCTTGTCCAAGGTATATTCACAAAATGACAGAATTACTGCTTTTGTTTCCTAACGTTTCGGATAAGTAGCTTTGCAAACCAATGTTCTTTTGTTGTCACTAAAAATAATCAGTTCAATCCAGATATGAGAATTAATAATTAGATCTCTGCTGGTGAGGTTTACCATATCCAGGTCGCACCAGATAATTGTAGCCATATAACCAGTCAAATTCTTTTAGAAAAAAATAATTTTTCTATGTGGCAGACTGGGATCAAAGCTCCAAATTACAGCACCAGTTAAACAGACATCTCACCATATGAAACTCAACTTTTCATTGCAATAGGAAAATACCATACCGTCTGTGTCCCAGGTGTGCCTTATGTCTGCCATGTCTCCTGGTGCATGTTCTGGAAAGTCCAACTCCCTTTGAATTGTCTCAATTCCAAGTGAAGGATCTGAGTCCTTTGTACATATCGTTAGGGGACCTGATGAAGGCTATATGAAATAAACACAAAATACACTGAGGATCAAAGGAGCGATAATATGCAACGGAACCAAAGTAACCTCAAGAGTGATGAAGGGAACACACTGAATCAGCCACATCAAGAGAACATTTATACAAAAACAACACTTAATATTTAAGTCCTTTTATAAAACTCACAAAGATGGCTCAGGAAAAGAAACTTTCTCCACAATGACAAACAGACAAAGGAGGATTGCTTTGCCAAAGGGACATAGGGCTTATTGATAGGTTTAGGTAGACAAAAATTCGGTGGTTGCAGAGCAGAACCGTCAAGAAAATACATATTTCTCTCAACCATATGTCTTCTCCATGGGGGTAAACATTCTAGTTTTCCCATAACAGATATCTTACCATCCTCACTTTGACATGAGCCAAAATATTGAGTGCTAATTGAGTCACACTAGCTCTACCAATTATATCACCTGGGTAGTAAAACTATAAAGATTGGAGAAAAAGTCTTCAATACAGTCATTTTGGGCAGAAATCTTCTTGAATATCCATAACGAAAAATGTTCTTGCCTGCATGACAACTTCTCATTTTTTATTTTTTTTTTAAACCAAAATGTGGACAAGACCTGAAGTAGAGGTGAGTTTCACTTCTACTTTTGGTCCAGATTCAGAATCTCTACCTCTGTTTCATGTGTGTTTGTATGTGTTTTATTTTGTTTTTGAACTAGATTTTATGTAGATTATCTTTGTCAAAAATTTGAAAGTATTTTTATGTCCCTCACAACCTTGTCTCTGTTTAACGTTAGAAGAGTAGAGAAGTATATTTGCTTTATAACTGTGAATCCTTGCATTAGTTTTGCCATTACAGAGTTATGATTTTTCTGATTGTGACATTTGTCCTGTTTAACTTAGCCCCTGCAAAACAGGCAGGACTGACCACACATAATTCTCTTACCTGAGAAAAGAAAGCTGATGCCCTGCATTGAGCACAAATGGATACAGCTTGGCAAACATCACCATGAGTGCCACAAACTTAAATTTATTTGTCCTCATCTGTTTCAAATTAAGAGTTATTTTAAAGTTCAGCAGTCTACAGAAGTGAGCGGCTCACATGATATTTACTTGTTTGTACAGTCCTCACAATTTTTTGGATGGGTTGGTTTTATATCTAATTCTTTTAGAGGCAGTGCAGCTAGATAAGAAGAAAAGTTTTATTTCCTGTTATATTTATATTCATGACTGATACAGTTATAAATAATGCAAGGAGATAAAAAGCATCTAAAACATCTTCCCCCCATCTCGGTAAAATAGAAAAGAAAGAAGAAAAATAGACTTCTTTCCGAAACAATCAGATTGGATGTGACAAATCCTTTCTATATAGAGGATTTGTCATTCGGGATACTCTTCTCTTTTTTCCTGTGTGTTGCTGCTTTTCTTGAACCACATGTAAGAAAACAAATCTAAATCATCTCTTGCTGTAACTCAGACATGATTGCATGCTGTATGGATATTTCTCATGCTCAGACAAATTAACCAT
Source organism: Crypturellus tataupa (assembly GCA_034781795.1). Lineage (NCBI taxonomy): Eukaryota > Metazoa > Chordata > Aves > Tinamiformes > Tinamidae > Crypturellus > Crypturellus tataupa. The sequence continues at coordinate 5,137,311 of JAWLRI010000002.1, forward strand.
TTTGTTTAGGAACAAATCATATGCCAAAATTTATCATAACTCTTAGTCTTGCTAAACAGTCTGTATACTAGAAATGGTATGTTCCATGTTTGCATATCCAAGATCGGTTAACAATTACCTCTGTCAAAAGAGAGGATAGGGTGCTATCCTTTCAGCATAACAGAACACAGGCACACTAATGTGACTAAATTTTTAGTCACATATATCTCCCTGCCAACCAGACCTAGATGCTAAAAGGGCTCTGCTCTGACATTGACAGCTAAAAATGTTGTCACTGTGATAAGCCGTTAGGCAAAACTGTGGCTCTTACACTGCTGACAGTTCAGACCTCTAATGAACAGAGTGATTAGCACATCAATTAGCGCTACTGGCCGCTGTATCTCTTGCAGCCTGTTGTCCCCTAGCAGTCTCCTTCATGTGCCTCAAGAGAATCGTCTCCTGCTTCATTCGTTTCTCAGTGCCAGTGGCCAACAGATAGTCTGGTCGAAAGCTGGTTAAGAAACTGCAATTTGTTTCTTTTCTGGAATAAAAGTGATACATTCTGAAGAATTTCAGATAGTGGTGCATAAGTAGCATTCAGAGTAGTCAAAAGGTGGCAAATTAGTGTTCTCACCCAGGACAAACAAGAGTATTATAAAATCAAGTATCATACTGGATTCTGGCATGGGTTTGAATCCAGACAGTAGGCTACACGTGGTTCTCTGAAGAGCGTTTCTGGTGCTGGCTCTGGATATCTTGCATTTTGTGTATTTAATTAAGCAGTAATTAGGCCAGACAGCAAGCAAGAGCAAGCAAGCTCCTTCAGGCAATGTCAAATAAAATTGAAGACAGATATTCTACTTGCCAGACAGGAGCATAGGCAGAAAATTTTTGCATGTACCAGATTTTTTCTGTGATTCTATGCATTTGCTGAATGTAAAAGACAACAGAAAATGATACTGTGGTCAAAGCAGAGATACTTATTTCAGCAGAAGATGGTGAGGATTCCAGTTTCTTATTCAGTGAGAAGGTAATATAAAATATTTAAACTTTACTGGAGCAACTGTTTGAATCCAAGTGAACAATCAAACAAGTAATGTAATCACTATTCTCTGTAGAATGACAATAATTTTATAAACTCAATATTTGATGATATAAACTCGGGACATTTGATGATGTCCTAACAGACACAGGAACATAAAGCTTAAATGAAGCCTGATGAATAGGAAGAGCTGAAAATTCTGCTTTTTGTGCGCTGCTGAGGAGAGGAGAGGGTTCCATGTGCTGCAGAATGTAATTCTGAGAGAGCCACTTCTTAGATTATAGCAGTGGCCAGGGTGCACTGGGAGCCCTGGGAGAAAATCTCCTCAAGAAGGGAAGTTAATCTGTGAAGCGAAGCCATTATGAATTAGAATTAGACGTTATTTTTCTATGTCAAAACCAAAAATAGAGCTTGCAGAGCCCAGGGTATTGGCTAGATACTTAGGTCTGATAAAGGTAATATTATGCACCAAGTGTTTTCAGTTAATGTAGTTATAACACCTGATGTCAGGAAGTTTACAGGTCAGTAACACTGATTGTATTTAAAAGTCAAAAGACAAGATGTTCTCAGGGAATGTATTTTGTTCAGGGAATGATGCATTGAGGTACTATCTTCCTCTGCAGAAATTAAAAAAACAGCAACAAACCTTCATATATCCTCTTATTTCCTGAGAAGAGGAAGCCAGAAAGAATCCTTCTGTTCTCTTTATGAAAAAAATACATGAGGAATTTTATTTATAAAACATATTTTAAAAAGCTAAATAGATCACATCTGATCTGTTCATAACAGTCTTCATAGATTATAGATTTTCTCATTTTCTAAAAATAAGCGAGCACCAAGTTGAGTTACTTTTTCTTCCCAATTTCCACATTGTTTTTTACATTTCTTTTCTGATGGTTCATTTGCTTACAGTTGAACTTTTAAGTATGCATTATTTAAAATGAAATTCCAATGTCATTTGGCACTTTTCTAAATCACTGAACTAGACCAAATAAGATAGATTTAGAATTAAATATAGAACATCTAATTAATTTCTACTCCCATGTGTCTTTTGTGTAATATACTACATTAAGGAAGGAGGAGGAGGGAGAATCATTGATATTTGGCTACAGCAGGTATGCTTGGATTCGAGTATGCAGAGAGCATTTCTAACTTCTTCAGATAATACTGGTGCAAATTTTGTGCAGTAGTTAGTGCACACAGAAGTAAAAAGAAAAAAGAAAAAGAGATTACAATCTAATAAAAGTTAAATACCATAAATGCAATGACAACAGAAATGGGAAAAGATGGAATGCGCTGGTCGGCACTGTGCACCTTAATTTTCCAATGCCTTATGAATCTAACAGCAAAATAAATTTTGCTGGCGATTTCTTGTAGGAAGAAGCTACAAAACAGCACAAAAACAGAACATAGCAAAAGCTCTTTTCTAAGGATCCTGTGAGTGGTTATAGGAATGGGAAACAGTTGAGTTTAACCTCTTTGATCCATTCCAAAGGACTGACATTTGGACTAAACCACTCCTCTCTAAACAATTATCTTTTATAAACTAGAATTGGCTGTTGCTGGCACACAGAACTGCTCATCAGTCTCCACTCATTTTCATCTCACTCAGCTTCCTAACAATCTGCATTATCAAGTGGATCAATCAGTGTTTTTGTTAAACAGCATCAAAGAATAAAATGAAATACATGCATGTCTTTAAAAAGACAAAGCAATGCTATGACCAACACACCATGAAGTCTACGAAGAATGGAAAGTACCTCATGTTCATACCACAAGGAGGGCTGCTTTTGTCTTTCTTAGCACAGATTATCAATTCAAACCTCTCTTTGCAGAGAAGATCAGCTATTTTATCAGGATATCTTTTGCTGAACTTACCTAATGTTTGTATTTCACTAGATTTTTTTCTCTGCTTTTAGTTTCTTTAATATTGTCCATATTCTTATACTTAGCCAAGATACTGTATTTCTGTGTTAGTGATTTAAAAATTCTATTCGTATGAATTCAAAATAATTCTATTGAATGCTCCTTTAGTTGCTGTTTCAGGACCCTAGCTCAGCACCTGCAAGCATATAGTTTCTTTGGCACATCAAATTTAAGCAGCAATCAGTTAAGTTTCACAAAATGCATAAAACTTTATTTGATATATAAAAGGATTGAAGAGAAAGCCTGTCATAGATTTAGCGTCTGCATCAATGCTAAGATTAGCAGATGCTGATTCTTGTCCACATATAGCACTATCAGCTCTGATATACCAGTTATCCTATATGAGAGTGAATCATCCAAAACAATCTGTTTGGTAGCCACTTTTCTCAGTTTAATAATCTTCTTTAACCAGCTCAAGCTAATACATGGCATTTCTTTCATCAGTTTCATCTTCCTTTTTTCTTTCTCATTCATTTTTAATTCTGTATCAAACTCTTGTGACTACTTCAAGGAGAAAATAATCTGTAGGCCATTCAGATGGATTGAAATGGCAATGTTGATTAAATTATCAGATGATAATACAATAAATTCCTTTTTGTTATATTGCTGTAAACATATCTGTAGCTTTATTATTTTAAAGTATGTGGATACTTTCACACACAGATACTAACATGTGTAATGAATTGTCATTTACAAATTTCTTTTACTTTGTTTTATTTTTTTCCTTTTATTGTCTAATGGCTGCAAGACAAGTGAATTCCTAGAATTCTCTTGAAATGAGAATATTAGATTCCTCACAGACTGTCCAGATTAAAGTGGGAATAGTGAAAAAAGCTTATAAAAGGAGCAGTTACCCACAAAGAAAGCATATTGTCTGAGGCATATAATTTTGCTTGTAACTGAACTTTTTTTTTTCTGTAATAATTTATTTTAGTTTTTCATTCAATTATTGGCACAATTACTATGCCAATAGAGGATGGTCCAGCTGCTCACTGCAGCTATGCATGTGTTTGTTCCATGTTTGTTATTTCAAATGTACTATTTTCCTTCTTCCTGCTATTCTGACATATTGTTTCCTACTTTTATGCACTTCCACCTCAAATAGCATAGACGGGATGTAAAATCATTAGCTTCAGTGTTATGAACCTTCTTAAGAAGGGTAGCAAACTCTAGCATCCTTGATAACCTTAAGGGCAGGGCCGCCATTCAGAAAGATCTTGACAGGCTGCACGGATGGAATTATAAGAACCTTATGAAATGCAGCAAGGAAAAATGCAAAATCTTGAACTTAGGAAAGAAGAACTGCTTGCAACAATATGGACTGGGGATGGACTGACTGGGATTCAGTTCTGATGAAAAGACCCTGCGATTCTGGGTAGGCAGTGAGCTGGACATGAGCCAGCAATGTGTGTGGGCAGCAAAGCAGTCCAAGAATTTCCTAGTTTGCATTAATAGGATCATACCTAGTAGACTGAGGGAAATGTTTACTCTTTTTTGCTCACACTCTTCTACTTCTGCTGAACCCAGATTTGTGCCCACTAATACAATGAAGACATTGATAAACTGGAGCAAGTTCATCAGAGGACCATCTGAGGGAAGGGTGCTTGTTCAGCCTGGAGAGGAGAAGGCTTTGCAGGGAGGACACAGCCTTCTGATCCCTACAAGGAGGTCCTCAAGAAGCTGGAGCCAGACTCTTCACAGTAGTGCATGGTGAGAGGACAAGAGGCAATGGGTACCGGTTGAAACAAAAGGGCTTCAGACTTAGTATAAGGAGGAAGTTTTTTGCTGTAAGGACAAACAAGTACTGGATGAGGTAGCCCTGAGAGATTGTCCAAGCTCCATCCTTGGAAGTTTTCCAACACGATAGGGTAAAGCTCTGAATAGCCTGGTCTGACCCTTCATTTAGTAGTAAGTTGACCTTGTGAGATTCCTCCCAGCATGAATTTTCCTATCATCCTATGATCAATTTAGAAACCTTCCTGAATCTGCAGTCATATACCGCAGCAATTATTTCCAATACTAGCACCATTCTAAATATGTCTATTAAAACTATGCAAATAAGTCATTTCCCTTGCCACAAAGACTTTTACTGTACAGTTAGTGTCATACACTTTGTATCTCTTCAGTTATGTAGAATGAATAATATACAGTATTTCCCCATGTGCACTGGAGTTCTTTTCCATACAGCAACAGCACAGTAAGAAAAAGAATTTCTGTGATCTTAATGATCCACAATTTCCAATTATGTTTGGCAAGAGAATGGGTTCTGTATTTACAGGCAATCTGGAGGAAACAAAATGCCTTATTCGGTTCAGCAGCAAATCCTTACTGTTGGAAGAAAAAGGTCAAATTTAAAACTGTGTATTTCTAAAAAATGTTATATGCAAAGATCCTCAGGTAGTGAAGTACATTGGAATATGGTGAAGGCAGCATTTTCAATCTCTTATGTTGAGTACTTGGTATAGCACACTTGAGTGTTCATTACTTAAATACATATCAGAAATAAGAGAGAAAAAAAGTGAGAAATCTGTTACTTATGATAGCTAGAAAATAGCACATGCAGACTCCAGTACATTTTATGTTGCTTTATAAAAGGTGAAGAATGTTCAATTCAAAAGAAATTGGTAGCACCTCCAGAATAAACGATAGCCCTGTTATGAAACCTTCCAGGAGATGCATGATAGAGGAGCACGTGCTCTGCAGAAATGATGAAACTGAAAGATGTGTCTCCAGAGTTTAGAGGTGAGTGCTCCCAACCGATGAGCTACTAAGTTTACAGCAGCCACCCGCTCCTTGTCTTGTTCCTCCACAAAACTAGGTTCCTCCAGTTTTGTGCATCTTAGCCTTTTCTTTTTCTATCAACAGGCACAATCAGGAGACTGAAAGCCTGCAGCTGAGCAGGGAAGACATATATTGATGTTGACAAAGAGATCTGGCTGAATTACTTGGCCTGAGAAACCAGGGATTAGTATAGGTCTCAAGAGCAGCCAGGCTTGCTTCACATTCAACACATACTGGCCTCAGCAACACTGTTTTGGGAGTAGGTAACTGGGCATTCTTATTCCGTGCATTTGTGTGTGGAGAACACAGCACAGTGTGCTGCTGATAGGTATAATGGGCTCCTCCAAAGGTTTCCTGATGGGTCTTTCCAGGGAGATGGAGGTTTGTGCTTGCCTGTGGTGCTGAAGGCTTCTTGCCAGAGCTGCTCTATGGGATACAAAGAAACTTGAGCCCAGAGGTAAACAACCCTTTCTCCCTATTCCCGAGCACACATACAGGTCTCTAATGATAAACTAATGATGGTGCCCAGCTCCCTCTCTGCTCCCTCCTACTATTATCTCATAGTCATCACACTTGGTCAGAGTAACATTGTGTGTTTTCCCATGGGCCTGTGTAGCTGTCAGTAAATAGAATAAGACTAACTTTGAGAACGTTAAGGATTAAAAACTGTGTTACAAGCAAAGGGCATAGTTAAACTACTCAGCGTCATCAACACACTTCTCAAAAACTCATGAACCTGTATGACGCTTGTGAAATATTAGTTGCCACTGAACCTTGTGATTTATCCTATATTACCTCTTACAAAGCAGAACTCTTTGGGAGCGCTAGTCATGCTAGGGAAAAGTCATTTCAACTTGGGGCCTGCAGTCCCTGCCTGAGCTATGTTGAACTAGTGCTGATCTGTAGCTGTGGTCGTATCTATTCTTGGACATGGACCCTGTTGATCTAGATCCACAGACTGACTTCTTGGCCTGACCTCAAACCTGCCTTCTCACTATGGTCCTGCCGGGCAATCACCGCACTAGGTCCTAACCCAGATCCGTGATGGGATTTCTGGCGTGAACTCAGTCCTGCCTCATTACCATGAACTTGCCTGATGGTATGGACTCTTGGTTAAACCTGGCCATAATCTCTGTGTCTGCCCTGCTCGCCTTATAGTGAAACAAGATATTGGTCCAAAATGAAACCTCCTTTATGTAGTATCTACAACTATGGAATAACAATAAATAAATAAATAAAAATCAAACAACTATTTATTTGTCGAAAAGCTACATAATTTGAAGCTCTAAATCTTTTTATGTGATGTTCCTAGCGCTTTTGTGGCAAAAATGACCAAGGAGGGGATGCCTGAACGTATCCTTACTATAACTGACACCCTCTATATTCATGAATTCTAGGACAGCTTTTATTTAACATCCTTTTTCTGTTCAGCAAAACACTTCAAAATCCTGCATGTGAAGTGTTGTGACGCAAAAAAACAACATCAAAAGAAAACCCATTAGCAAAAGCAATCAGCCATTACTTGATAATCACTAAGCAGCACTGTGCAATTCTCAAGTGGCCATAGTGCACTTTCCCTTGCTGTGGACGATGAAAGGCAATCGTAATTTCCCTGAAAGAAAAAGGTTAAATATCAGTATCAGCTTAGAACTGTCCAGAACAAGGGAATATGATATATTCCCTCTCTTGAATATGTGTTTTAAATAAAATAAGACTTTGAGGGTTCAAGTGAACAAAAATCCAGGATGTCTAAATTGCTACATTAAAACTTCATGTTCTTTTATCACTTAGCTGACTGAGCAAGGTCAGAGATTCTCAGACTCCTAGAAAAATCCAGTTCTTAAATAAGGGGATATTAAGTGCTGGTAAGGCAACAGAACTGTGTTCACTTATGCACATAAGGATGAACGTGTAGTCTGGAACTCAGCTGTCATTTCAGAACTTAGGAGATCTGCAGTTTTTATCCTGCATTTCAAAAATTAGGTAAATATAAGGTAACTGTAATTAGTATAATTTAGTATAATTAGTATAATTTAGGAATATTGCTTTTCTTATAGACAAAGCCTCAGTTTCTGATTTAGGAATTTTGGGGGGGATTTAGGATTTGTTAGGATTTATCTTCAGGTGTAATGTCCAATGGTAAAGTTCCTCATTGTGTCTTTACAAAAAGGGATTGCCAGGTAGTTCTCTTTTTCTAAAATACAGTCAACCAGCTATTTCTCCTAGTATATTGAGGAGATAATATAGATATTCTTCATATTAAATTAAGAACTGCTTCATATTTTAAGGGTTGCAAATGCTGTTTAGGCAGCATTTGTAGATTCCATTTCTATACTTCTGTAACTTGTTAACAACTTGATTTAGTAAGAGGTAAAACTATCCTTTCTCCTTTAGGTTCGGTGACTTTCTCTGAACTTCATGTTTCATAGCTTAGTGTGTGCATATATATATATAAAATATATATGTATGTATGACATATATATATATATCTGTGTATATATATATATACATATATAAAATAGGATTGTGTGCAAAAAAACCCTACTTGACATTAATAACATAGCATACAAGCCTTTATGGAGACCATATTGAACACTAATTCACAACCCTGGGAAACTGTGTGACTGAAGTGCAAAGTAGTCAGTCTTCAAAAAAGACTGTAAACTTGACCAGAAATACCTTGTTCTGCTTTCTGCCTCTCCATTGTGCCTACTGTATCACAGAGAAGGAGGAAGACGTGTAATGGACTTTGCAATGCTTGTTTGTTCTTCAAGCTTTGAAAGGAGGGTCATTGAGATTATTATTTTGACGAATTTTTGTAATTACTTGCTTCTTGATATAAATATATAATGCTAATGTATCCCATGTACTAAGTTAGAGTCTGAGAAACTGATGTGATTCTTTTGTGAGAGAAATGAAGGTAGATCATGTTTTAAAAGAGAGAATTGAAAATTGGGTTACTCTTTTCCAGACGTTGTCGGGGGGAAAGAGCTTTTCTGCAGATAATTTTAAGTTTCATGTAATTTCAATGCATTTTATTTCATTAAAATTAAAGAGTCTTCTAAATATTGTCCTAGATCCTTAATTTTAAGCATTCTTCCTCTCAAGTGAATGTATTTAAGCCTTTTTATTACAAAAAAGTAAAGTTAGTAACTGAGGTACCACAACATTCAAAGTGCTTTTTGCTTCCTGCTGTTTGTACCCTATAAACATATCATTTTTACTTGTAACATGATTTAAGCTGTGAATGTTAATACACTTGAACAAGCACTGACCTGAATACAAGCTATCCTACTGGTTCCAGTAAAGGAGAGGAGTTAGAATCATATACAACATCTACAGTATTCAAATATTTACAGTCTTGGCAAAAAACCTCTGCATGAGGTTCAATACTGAACGACAGACCAATCCATAGATGTAAATGTTATATTAACATACTTTCAGGCAAATTTGGAAGCAGAGATTAACCTCTTGCTCACTCATTGGAATTGATACTTAACAGGTAGTGAAGCAGGAATTCTGTAGTAATTGTTTTTCACTGGTGTATGAACAACAGAATGACAACAAACAAAACAATGTAGTTAATACAATCTAAACCAATGTGGTTGGAAAAGAAGAGAAGAGAGAAGAGAAGAGAAGAGAAGAGAAGAGAAGAGAAGAGAAGAGAAGAGAGGAGA
>JAWLRI010000002.1:5146815-5200312 GCA_034781795.1 Crypturellus tataupa
GGAGAGGAGAGGAGAGGAGAGGAGAGGAGAGGAGAGGAGAGGAGAGGAGAGGAGAGGAGAGGAGAGGAGAGGAAAGGTAAAAGGAAAGGTAAAAGGAAAGATAAAAGGAAAGAGAGGAATAAAGTGTAGAGAGTTAGAAATAATCTTTCAAGGAGAATGCTTTTCGTGGTTCTGACCAAACTGCTCAGTGCCTACCAGAGCTTTTTCCTGATAGGGGCAGGCTCTGGCTTTACTATGAATTTCTCTCTTCTCATCAGTTTTCAAGCTTCAAGAAGGTTGCAGTAGCAGAATATTTTGAGTATCTCTGCCATTCTGTCAGGTTAGACTTAAAAGGGAATGAAAAGATTTTAGGACTGAATGAGAAAGAGACAACTCATTTGAATACCCTTCATTTCCTCAAGATTAAAACATACTATACAAATATTTATATCTCGCTATTAATAAATCAAAGATATATTTAAATAGCTTTGGACCTCAAATAGCTATTCTGTAGATTTTATTTAAAGTTACATGTGAAGGTCCACTCAAGGTAAAAAATATATTTCAAAACTGCAGTCACTGAGAATCAAATTTATTATGAACTGAGAGAAAGGACTACTGAATCAGAAATGACACTGGGAGATACTGATTTCAAGAGAACATGAAAAACAGATTAACAACAAACAACTTTCTACAGGAAAAATGTAGCCATATTCCTATGCCTCTTCCTACTTTAGTTCCCAAAGGGTGCAAAAAGTGGGAACGGGGAACTATTGAACAAGTTTAAGGTCAGAAAGTTTTTTTGGAGACAACAGTTACATTTCAAATGTAGCCCAGAAAATGTGTATCTATTACACAGGGCTTCAAACAGCACTTCTGGTGGGTCCTATTCCAGTTCAATAGGCTAGTGACATCAATTTAGGAACTGACTGGCCCTAGTGGGATGATACCTTCGTTTAACACGACAACATAGAGAAAGAAGCTGAGAAATTGGAGAGTTGACAAAGAGGCACAATCCTGATGACTGCTTTAGAAAACAAGAACATGTGAAAACTGGGGATTAGTAGTGAGTTCTTAAATGTACATCACTGGTATGAAATACTCATGGGTTGTTCCCCAACATCAACTGCTATACTACACCTAATACTACATCCTGTAATTTGGTTATTTATGATACAAATAATATTTTTGTTATCCTTTTGCATATGTTATGTTTGGTTTGAATGAAAGGAATCTACTTACATGTCCAGCTGAACATCTTTCTTACTCTTGTACCTAGAGAATTGTGAGAGACACAAGCTGGAAGGGGCTGAAGTTATGGACAACCAGGAGAAGTCTTTGCAGGAGATCAGTCAGACCAGGGACACCTTATGAGTAAGAGGTTCTGCCGGAACACAAGTCCCCATAGTAGCTAAGGCCTTAATAGGGAATCATCAGAGTGCAGGACAGAAATCTGAAAAAGAAGTTACTAAAATTTTTCTGCTCTTTGCCGATCTGTTCATATTCTATTCATTAATCAATAAATGTCTTAGCTTAAATAAGTTATTTCTCAAGTCTCTGATCTAACTGGGCAGTGTTAAACTGCAGTAACACTACCTCACTGACCTTGTCACCAGTGTGGACACCCTTATTCCCAAGATAGAGAGTAGAGAAAAGGCCATGGTGTCTAACTCACCTCCGTTTGGCTATGCTGTACATTTACTGTTCATCTTGTATGACAGACTCTCTCTCATGTGAGAACACAGAGAGAACAACATTCTTTCAGTGCTGAGATTTTTAAAACATTCTTGCAGAATAGTCTTAGAGTTCTGGTTTTAACACAGCTATACTAAAGTAAAGATTCTGTAACCATACTACTTCAAGCTAAGAAGCATCTTGGTTATATAACTTATGTACAATGCATCATGCTAAAAAACAGAGAACAGTCATGCAGAGCTTCTCTTTGCCTGTTAAGTTAGAAGACTGACACTAATGAGGTCCCTTGATAAGCAAAGGCAGAACTAACAGCATCCTAACTTCAAAAGGATTTTACGCTTCAAATATTAAAGTGATGCAGTGGAGAGAAAGGACTCACAGTTCTGGAATCCCATGAGTTAAGTCAAACTGCCTGAAGATTAAGAGCCATATCTGACCTTGTATCACAGACATATAAATGATGAAAAAATCTGTTCAGAGGAGATTATTGTCCCAGTTTGTGTATAATTTCTAAGGGAATTTTCCACAGGGGTCTGTGTGGCTGAAGTTTGATAAGGTCCAGCCTTGTCGGTAATCACGTGTATGTTATGCATGACTTCGTCAGCATCAGGCAGTAGTTTTTCCCACATGTACGTGCCTGGTAAGCATCAGTGAGGGGAAATATTGATCATGCTTAACTAAGAATGTTGAAGAAGATGAAAAAACTGTGGCAATATCTTAATGGTAACGTCTTAGATTTAGAATGTTATAACAATAAAATATACCAGAATAAATCAAAGCAAGGGCAATAATGAGATTTCCATGCAGAGATTTTATTATCCTGAAAATGGTTTAGGATTCTCACTATAACAGTAATAGTCTTCTAGTCTATGGCTACCACAGATATCTTGGTTGCTTGCCTGGTCTCTCATCTTAGAGGAGTAAGTGCTTCTGTGCAAGCAGGTATCTTATGTAGGAGGTGTTAATAGTGGATTACCAGGTAATTGGTGATCTTAGTTATTAGCTGTTGAATCTGTTTTGATATGTTTCCCCGCAAGCCCGAGAAAGCCCTGCAAGCCCTACCTATCCAGATGTCAGAAACTTCCCTACTCACGATGCAATGTTCAGCAAGGGGATAGAGGTAGTGTAATAGTGGCAAAATGAAACTGGTGAGGTAGTGTGTGCCAGATGAGTTAAAAATGGAAGTTATGGCTTGGTATAGAGAAGAACAGAGATGAAGTGTTAGCTTACCGCAGTGGGGAATAGATAGGTGGAAAAGATGTTGGAGCATGGGACCAAGCCTTTAGTCAGGAATCAGTCTGGTGGGAAGGGAAGGAAACAAAGGGTGTTGACATAAAATAATTTAAGTTGGAAGGGATGTCAGGACAACCTTGTCCAACTTCTTACAGAAAGCAAAGTTAGCTTGCATGTTAGATCAGCTTGCACCTAAATTCCACTCCATTCCATGGAATTTTGATTCTCGCTTGGTGGAGGTACTAATCCCTGGAAAGGAGAAGTAGGGGCAGGATTTGTTGCACATTGATCTCTGCTGCTTGATACACAGTCGAAAATTAAGCAAATGCTTGAGTATGGCATATATCTGCTTGTATGTTTATAACCTGTCATGGAGCCATTATTTTGTCTTTGTATGTTATACGGGCTGGATATAAAAAGCAAAAAATACTTTTAACAACCAGTTTTGATAAAAATGACCTCTTTATGAGAGAAAAAACTATACAGAAGAACTTTAGTGTTGCATTTGGTGGGAGAATACCAATTCAAGGGTGAGATTTTGAAAATTTTGGCTTCTTTTGGGGATCATCAGTTGAAAAATCACATAAGCAATTTCTAAAATGGGAAAATTCAATTTAATGCTTAAATCTTGAATATTTCCCCAGAATCCAAATGGATATTGAGATATGTTATATTATCACTTTATGAAGTAAATCAGTGTCTTGCACAGATTGGAACTGTCTATTGCTTCCCTGTGATATTGCTTCCCTGAATGGAAGACAGTTCTGGACTCATGACTTATTCTGGATGGGTAGATACTATTTCATATTTTGAGTGTTTTTTAGATTGTATTTTAACTGTTTTAATAAAAAAATGCAAGGGAAAAGTAGGGTAGTTCTGAATTACCTCAGTTAATTAGTACTCCAAAGGGAATTGAGGAGCATGAAGAAATGGAACTTGAAGTGAATGTTATTTGAAAACTGTTTTCTTATAAAACAAAGAGCAGTTGGCTCTAGTTATCACTAAGGTCCTTGTGACATTTTAACAATCCTAAAGTAATTCTGCCCTTAGAACTTCCTTATTCTTACTGAGAGAACAATCTCATACTTTAGGTCAGTTTCAAAAAGTACAGAAAAGGAAGTGTTTGGATACCTCTTTCTTCTGTCTCTTTCCTTGGGAGGAAAGATTGCAAGTGGTTCAGGTCTAGTCTCAAATAAAAAAAAAAAAAAAAAAAAAAAAAAAAAAAGGTAATCAAACATGACAGGACTAGCTGTAATGATGTACTAAAAGATGTGAAGGCTTCTACTGTTGCTGATGGTAGTACTGTATATTCTTGAAGGGTTTTTTTTTTTCTTGATTTGTAGTAGATTCTCAGGTACAATACTTTTATGAGTTAGAGGACATTTTTGAGTACTCTAACTGCATTTTTATCTTTGGTCATTTTATGGTATCTGCTTTAAAAGTGTGATTTTTTTTTTTTTTTTAATTTGAAAAGAAATAATTGAATCCAAGGTCTTCAGGTTTCACAGAAGTGATCAAGAAATTCACTACCTAAAAAATGTTAAATGCCTTTTCCAGTGTGAGATTTATCTTTTATGCTACTGAAACTTAATATCAGACAAAGTTTGACTTCAAGGAAGAAATATATAGAATTATCTAAGTGATCAAAGAACTGGTGTGTACTAGTGGATTTACCTCTTATATTAATAAAAATAATTAAGCAATGGTAAGCAATGGTAAAATCTTTTGAGGAAAAATATTGGGGCAACACAATAATGATTAATAATGGTAAGAAACACTTAGCTTTGTGATTTATTGTCATTGTGATATGTTAGTCACAATGAAATTCACTTCCCCTAGCCTGTTCCAGTTCTTCTTATTTCTTTATAGATCCAGAGTTCCTTCACTTTAATGAAAATCTAGATATACCTAAATTAAAATAAGGTGGTGGACAGATTTTTTAAAAACCTATTTTCTTAAAAATTGCTATTTTTACTGCCCTCCCATGCATCTTCAAGATGAACATTTATTTTTATAATGCCTTTTTTTCTTAATGCATTTGTTTTCTTATCTTCCTTTGAAAGCTTCATGGGCTCATCTTAAAAATATTAGTCTTTACTTTTAACTATGTGATGATTCAAAAAAATGGGAAGCTTTCCAAATACAGTCTAATTATTTCTTAGTGTTAAATGTGGAATATATACTGCAAGAGAATGAAGCAGTTTCATCTCCTGAACTGTAGTATTGGCCTGAAGGAGGATATCAGAATCTTACCTTGACAAATTAACTAATTTTTAATGGAAGATTAGGATAAATGCTCTATAAAGGGAGTACAAAATGCTTTTTAGCATCACTATTTCTGTCTTTATGAAAAGAGCTATGCTTGTATAGACATTAAACTTGCATTTTTTTCAGCTTGGATACTGAGAATTAAAAGAAAAATGACGTTGAAAAATAGTTTCCATTTGTTACACTGAATAGAAACTTTTTGTGAAATAATTGTCTGAACTAAATTATAGCCTCCTTCTCTGCTGCAAAACTCTAAGTTATGATTCCTAAAAGTTTCAGTCTAATAATAGTAGAAATAAAACTAGTGCTAACATTACAAACTTCAAATGATGATGTGTTTCTATTGTGCTAGGTATTACAAACACAGTGGAAATGGAAAGATCAAGGGAAAAATATATGCTATTATTTTTCCCATTTCATAGCAGCGACTCGCAACACATTTCACCAGGTTTTCAAAGTTCTGAATGAGGATTTAATTCCGAAGTGAGGGTCAGAGTACTCCAGCTGCATTTGGATTAATCTTTGCTTGCATATTGCATTCTTCCTTGGTCTCCTCCTGCTTTGATTTCCCGTGCTAGATGCCTCTTGTAGCACAGGCAGGACATGTGCCTGGATTTCCTCTGAGTGAATGTGCAGGCATCGGAAAAGAAGGTTATAATTTTCACGGTTTGCTTAAAATGGAATAGGATGGCAGCACAGGATTTGTCAAAGATTAGGAGCTGAGCTGTATTCCACACAAGACCATTCAATTTACAAACTTGTTCAACTTGCACTGTCCCATCACACAGATTTGTTGGTTAAGATATTAAACAGAAGATAAAAGATGTTCAATCACTTGTCCTTCTCTGCTAATGATTTTCAAATTTTCAGAGGGCATTTTATTTTATATCAGTCTCAAATGCACAGAAATTTAAGGCATTTCTTCTCAAGTGGTTCTCTCCACATTTTGCAGTGAACAGTGTATTACAACTTCTTTTTCCTATGGTAGTTTTCCATTTTTTAATACTAAAAATGAAGATGGAGTGATGAAAAGACACTTGTGTTGACTAGAGGTTTGAAATGGATTGTGTTTCTAAGGAATATTGCCTGAGAAATTCTGTACAATGTAAAACAATGATTCAGATTCTATATTAGGAAATGGATAGTTATTCCATTTTCAAATTCTACATTTCTCAGAGTCTGAAACATGAGGTATTTATTACACCTATTTCGCTCTAATGCACAAGAAAAGGAATGTTCTCCTACCTTAAACAGATTTGGACATATTGCAGAAAGTTGCTAGACAGGAACTGTGAAATGAGGAAAAATAACCGTGTGATGCATTGAGGGATATGATGTTTCCACAGTATGTGACTGTCCTTTAGTCTTCGTGTGCTCTTCCATTAGTTCTATGATAAAAAAGGGTTCTCTAACTATTGAATTAATCTTACTGATGTCAGTTGTTGATAAACTAACTGATCTGATACAAACAGAATGAAATCCTGATACAAATATCTTTTCTTCCTTCTTTTGTTTACTATCCTTGGACATTTTAAGATTCCATCAGCCTGCTACAATGAACTATAGTTAAATGACTATGTTTTCTCAAAAAAGAAAAGGGAATGTTATGCTACCAATTATATCTGATTAAAAATAGATGAATTTGTAGTGGGTGGCCAGAACTTCAGGCAGTATGCTGGATGAGATCTTATGTAATCGCATTCAAAGTGGAAAAGTGGAAAAGTGGAAATACTTTGTTCACATATCTTAGCATTGCCTTTTCTATATCCCGATTAAACTGGTGGTTCGCAATCAGTCTGACTAATCATGGACACTTTTTTCTTCATTTGTATCACTTTTATTACAGCTGGTTTAATTGAGATTCTTAGTATTAGTTCCACAATGAATGATAGGGGAACTTTTGTACAGTTCTTGTATTTTTGCACATCATCACACGTCTTTTTCTCCATCTGTCAAATTCTTCTGGTTTGTTTTCTTCTTTTCTTCCTTTTTTTTGTTTGTTTTTTTTCTTCCTATTCTGCTTTGACAAAATGTTCCCGGTGAATCTTCTGCTATCCTGGTACATCAACACGAAAACTGCTGAGTCTCTTGAGAGCTGGCAGGCAGCCCTGAATGCTCTGCTTGGTGCTGGCAATTTTGGTCCCTTTGTTTAGTCTCTTTGGCAGACTTAGTAGTTCTTCCCCATGTCTCCTTCATCCTCAGCCTTGAGGTGCTTCCTGGATACAGGACAAGACCTCTCCTCCAAATGAGGAATTAAATAAGGCCAATGGTCAATGTTGGGTACCTGCTGAAAGGGTACAAGAACCTTCATTCTTCCAGTACCCCATTCCATGAAAAAAGAAGCTGAAGAACATCTTAAACAGAGAATGTGTATGCACATTTCTACTTAACAGTCCTTTGGTCCCATACCCTTGGTTTTACTTTGTACCCAACCACAATGCCTTGAGGTATTTAGGCCTAAGCTTGAAAAACATTACATTCATCTGTATCTTGTTCACCACAGTTAAGATTCAGGCATTTCACTATCATATTTCACTTACTTTCAAACAGACACAGTCTGATTCTCTAGGGAAATAAAATAAAATAAAATAAAAACTACCATATGTGGATGCTGATCTCCAGGATCTTCCCTCACTTCCAGGATCTTTCATTCTGTCAGGATCTTTACCTTTTTTTTTCCAAGTTCCCTCTTCTCCTTGACACCACTTCTTTTTACTCTGTACTTCTTTCTGGAACATCAAATCCCCATTTTGAGAGACCTGAATAGTCTATGTGCAGAAGCATAATGATTGATCATCCCCTTAACTGGAGTTTTTGTCTCACGTCTTTATAAATGAGAGGATTCAGGACGTGCTATTCTGGTGTCACCAAAATTTACAACCATCCTGTAGCTGTGACAGTTAAGAAGTAGCAAGCTTCTTCTTGAAAGTTCAAAAATTCAGTTTCAGATGTTCATCCATACCGAATCGTATGCTTCCTGTTCGCATTAACAATTTAAACTTTTTTTTTATTATTTTTTTTTCTTTCTCTGCAAAGCAACATAGTTCAGACTCGGACTGAAGGCCAAGGCCTGAACTGAGTTGGAGCTCCTAGTCCAACGGGCAGAGGATGTGTGGATGGAGAGCTTGGGTGAACCCGTTCAAGGCATTTTCAGGCTACTAGTGAACTCATAGTCCTCACAGGTACTCTTTAATGAAAATACCTGCATTCATGAATTGACTAAGAAACCTTTTGAAATAAATCAAAAAACCAACTTAAATGTGACTCATGAACTAAAATATTCTGCTTTTTTGTTTGTTAGTTTGTTCATATTCAAACATTTTGGATGTTTAGGAACCATCCATGGAAATATTAATTTGCATATATTCTAAAGTAGCTGAAACTGGCTGAAAACACCATTTGCTTCTTGTATTTAATTTGTGACATTTAGTCAAGACTGGCATAACAAGGAACACCAAAGTACAGTCAATTTATGTTAGCCAAGAAGGTTTTAGGAGACTTGGCTCAGTCAGTTGTAAATGTGTGTGACCTCATGTGATCTTACTCTGAGTGCATTTTGATTTGGCTAGACACAAGACATTTCTAGATCGGAAGCAATCCAGTTTGAATGAGCTGGGAGCAACGGCAAAGCACCTCATCCCTGCATGCAAAACCTCTGTTTCCCAAAGTATTCCCTCCCCTAGAGCAAGCTGATATCAGATCTCTCAGTCTAGTAAACAAAGGAAGAGAAGGTGCTCATTAGAAGCAACGTACCCAAAACTTGGCCGTATGTTTCTTGTATGCAGAAGTTAATGCATTATTATTCCAGTGACAGTAGTAGGTCCTTAGGGAGAAGTTCCTGTAAAAATATTGTCTGCATATCTCTGCAAGGTTGGCAATTACTGCAGTGATTATCATATAGATACCCTTAAACTAATCCTATTGTACAATTTTTAAGGCATCAATCTGCCTCTAGCTGTGGAGGAATTTCTATTTTGTATTTAACTGAAAAAAAAACCCTAAACACAAGCCTAATATCTCTCAAAAATAAATATTCCATTTCAAACAAGAATGGAGTCAGGAGAATGCTATAATTTGCATCATGCCAGACAGTCATTTTTGTATTGTATATAGTCTATTGGCAGAATGTAGCTCAATATAGGTAATAGAGATAAAGAATATAGATTTTCTTCTTCCATTTGACTCACTACCAGCAGAGAAGCAGCTGAATGGCTCTTAGATGGCTGACCAGTCAAAATATAAGTCTACCTCTGAGTGGCCAGCCAAAAAGAAAGTGTCTTCCCACGCTGTTGAAACTGGAGGTGCAGTCCTTTATCAACATGCCAAGAAGCTCACATGTTTTAATTGACCTTTTGCCCAAGAAAGTGTGTATACAGAGTCTTGGCTGCTGCGTAAGTCTGCTGTGGTTTTGCAGGCAAGCAAACCAGTCAGTGCACAACAGTATTTTAAGTGACTTCTGGAGGGCTTTTGGGGTGAAAGATAAGGAAAGGCAAGAGTAGATTTTTGGTTCTTAATGTACACATTGGCACTTTTCTTTAAGCAGTCAGATATTCCTGGCTTACAAAGTTCTTGCTCATTGACAGGAAAGTACTAGGGCTGCTAGCAGAAGAGGCAATAGATATCCCTTGTTGCCTGCTGCTGCAGAGTTCCTTTCTTTTAGTGTTTGGTAACACATTGACATGCATTTAGCATAAATGGGTGGCAGAAACTTCAGTCAGGGCAGAGAAAAGGGAAACATAGGTGAAGGAAAAGGAATGTCTAAATTATACAGAAATTAAACGGCAGGAGAAGAAATCATAAAGAGGGCTGTTAGGCGTTGGAGAACATTGATCAGACAACTAGTGGAATCTCTGCCCTTGAAGATTTTCAAGACCCAGGTAGGCAAGACCTTAGGCAACCTAATTTAGCTTAGGAGGCTGTCCTGCCTTGTGCAGGGCTTTGGGTTTCAATCTTAGTCCTTCTGTGATTCTGTGAATCTGCATTAAGCAAACAGTAACCTTCCACAAAAATAAAACATCCACGTCAAGACATTCTTTTGCACCATGGTTCTCAATAGCTTTGCATCAAGGGTGAGATACTGATTTCTCATTTGTGCAACACTGGATATGCACATGATTTATTCTAGGAGCACTTCCAGTGAGTAAGATTCACATTTTTTCATTGGTAGAGCTCACTGCTCTGCTTCATACATTGCACTTTCTAGAATCAGCAGGAAAAAGGATGAGAAAAAAAAAAAACATAGTGAACGTAGTGAAGATGAAATTAGGTCAGCCATCATATGCAACAGGTTATCAGGTTCCTGCATAGTTTTTTTTCTAGTGCTTACTATTTCTTAGAGACTTGGTTTGTTTGTTTGTTTGTTTTCCACAGTGGATTTCTGTCTACTCAGTCTCCAGCAATCTATGTAATTACCTGGGTTCTTTAGTTAATTTAGATGTGAATTCAGATCAAAGAGCCAAATCTTGACAGTATGAATAATGTTTCCTCTAATGATTAGACTCAAATGGCTATTCATTGAGACAAAAACCCAATGTCAGAGTAAGTGGTTGCTTAACTGAGAATTTCTTTTTCATTGCTTTCTCATACTAATTAAAAAGTACCAGCCTCAGTCCATAGTGTATGGTTATTTGACAACTACACCACTGACATAAATTAGCTCTTTAAATATTGAGATTTCATGTCCTTGTGATCTGCTCCTGAAATATCTTGTGGGGGTATAAATACAAATGTTTTCTTGCAAATACCTACTAGACGGATTAATTCATCAAGAGCTTCACAAACAGCATATAATTGCCATGTGCCTTGTCAATATGCACCCTGATCCTGCCCTGAGGACTTGATTCCCAGGCTTGACTGGCAATCACTGTACTGTGGCTAACCCTGGTTACTATATCCATATCTGGTCCTAACTGTGACTTTCTGACATGAATTCCCAGTTTGATCTGAGACTTGCTTCATCCCTGCTTACTTCTCTGGTGATCCAGACTCCCAGCTGGACTTAATTTCTCACTTTTCCTTAGGGTTGCCCCTTGCTGTATCTTGCCTGACATCCCAGAGGTAATAATTTTCTTTCACTGTGTGTTTTTGCACACAGTAAATAGAAATATGAAATCCAGGACCCTGTGTGAGCTACCTGCACTGTGAAGACTGTTTAGGTTCCAGAATTACTAAGATCAACTTTTCATTCAGTGTGGGGAATGAAGGAAAGCCACTCCATGTTACCTGACCTTGCTAAAGTGAAACAGGGAATTACCATTTCAATCTGCTCTGTAGGACACCGTACTTCAGGAAGATGAACTCTTAAAAAAAGTCGTGCGTAGTGCATCGTGAGTGCTGCAATTTTTTGTACTCTATGATAGTAATAGTAGCTGTCCTGAGTGGAAAAAGGAGCACAGGAGAAACCAAAGAAGGATGGAGGAAGAGCAAGGGAAAAGTGAACTACAAAAAACAAGCCAACAACAACAACAAAAAAAGAGATGAAAACAGAAATCAGGAAACAAGAGAAAGGAATATTGTAAAAAAGAGAAAACTGGAGTAAAATCAATGGGAAAAAATATAGGAGTTATTATTATTATTATTAAAATTTATTATTAAAGTCGAATACAAAGGTTTGGTCAACACTTAACAAATGGGCTAATAAAATGTCTATTTTTATCTAATCTTATACTTGCACACTAGACATATTATAGAAGCTGAAAGACTAACAAGCCAGTGTGACATTTAAGTTTCTAGGAGAAAACGAAAACTTAAGGTCAAATACAGGATAATAAAAAGAAAAAATCTGTTGTTGAGTAATGCCCTTTAAAACAATTGGAGGACTTATCTGAACACCAGTTCTTAGAGACTAGAGGTTGGCAGAAATTGCTGAATTTTAGGAAATGATGGAACCGTTGCTTTGTTGCAGACCCTGAACTGGACCACCTAATGCACGTAAAAATCAGATGTTGAATAGTTATAAGCTACATGGGTAGTCTCAATGAATAAATCTAAAGTATTTGATAAAACTTGCCTTCCATCATAGTCTATTATGAATATTAATTTATTAATTTTATTATATTGTTCTTTAATTCTTCTGCTGTTGTACTTTATGTTTTTTTTTTTCTGGTGTTTTTACCATTTAACCAGCCAATAGTTACATCAATTGTCCTTCTTGCCTTTCTTCATCCATGAGCGGCACAATGTTAGCCCTCTCCCAGCCTTTGGATATCCCTAGATCTTGTGTCAATTGTGATCAAATTGCTTCATTTTTTTCTCAAAAATCTTGTATTATTGGATTAACCTGGTCCTTTATCAAAAATTATCACCTTCAGTCTGTGAGCATGGCTGTGTATTGAATCCCTCCCTAGTTCTATTGAGATGATTTTGTTTTTTTTTATTCCATTTAAAAATTCAAGACCCCAAACTAATTAAAAGTATGGCTCTAACTCAGAGGTATAACTCTTCTATCAAAATTCAGAAACAATTGCTATGTGAAATTACTGAGCTGCTTGTAAGGTGTGTTTTTTGTTTGTTTTTAAGTCTATCAGCTGAAGAATAGAAGCTTATAATGAATATGTTACCTACATAGAACAGGGGCTGAGACATTAATCCAACAAAGGTTTTAACCATCTGCTAAATATGATGACATCTACAAAGATGACAAATTTTCTAAACAAAGCAAAAAAGAGCAATTTTTATGTCTCTAAGTTACTTTATGTGGCACTGTTTGGAAAGCTTGTATTTAACTAGAGAAAAGAGGATTAGGAGTGAAATTATAATGTGTGTAAGGCATTGGACAATTTATGGTTTTGAAAAGGAAAATATCGGGACTCAAGGACCTAAGTTACCTAACAGTCTAGTGTGGATTCAATCACACTTTCATAAAACATTATATGCATGTATATATGTATTTACTGACAGTATGTTAAGAAGCATATTGCGAATACAGAAAAGATCATCACTGGATGACACTGAACACTGGTATAGTAGAAAAAAGAAGAAAATTCAGTATTATGAAATGCAAGTTCATCTGCTTGGTATTAAGCGTAGATCCTTCAGCTGCAGGCTGGAAATGACCATCGAGAAGGACCTCCATACTTTATTTTGATCACAGTAGGACTAGGAGGAGTAAATACCATGTAGCCACCTTCCCAGACTGAAAAAGAAAATGTCACCACAGAGGATGTATTTCCATAGAGAAGTATCAATATTTTGGGGTAAGTCAGAGATAAGAACTTATTTGGGCTTGTGAACATTGTTCCTGTCTCCACTCCTGTTCCTCTCCAAAGATGAAGTCACACAGGAATGGCTGGGAGATGGTTGATAAGGATAGTGGTCCTCCCCTTCTGTTGCCACTAGTCCCCTGTGCAGGACTGAAGCCAGTTAGGGATTTAGAAACCTCTCTGGAAAATGATAGCACAGTTTTCATAATAATGACAGCTTATGCAATACTGTCACAGAATAAAATACTTTGTTGGGAACACAAACTGGAGACTGGGTCCTCTTTTTATATGAGTACTGTGTGAAAGGCCCTCTCTTGCTAATGTGCTTCAGCAGCTCTAAGAAGGGCTCTGCTTCAGCAAGTCCTCAAATGTTTACACGGAAGTTAATCCTTTATTATTATTATTATTATTATTATTTATTTTAGCTACATTTTGAACTGCTCAGATATGCTAATGCTGAGGAGCTTCTCAGTCAGCTTCTTCAGATCATGCTCAGAAGCAGAAATGTACAGAACTGGGAAATATTAAAGGAAAAACAAACAAACAACTACAGAATACATGTCTTTTCAATGCAGCAATGCAATGAAACAGAAATTTCATGACTGCAATTTTGGACCTAGTTGCTACGTAGGTCTTATTTTAAATATTTTTTATTATTTTTTGGCTCGTTCTTAAATCTGATGTGTTATCTTTTTTAAGATTTGATACTGATTGGTTGTTGATTTTTTACATATATTTCTGTAAGATGAATCATTTAAACCAAAAGTTTAACATATGACGTCTACTGTAAGGACATATGTATACAGCTTCTGAAATTTAGATGGACCTTTCAATATGCTTATTATATTTCTCAGTCTGCTCTGAAAGGTGAAGTAATTTTCTATGAAACAAAAAAAAAGCACAGCTTCTTCTGCAGTAGCAAGTTTGCGTTTCTGCACTTATGAGAAAAATAATACATTTAAAAGAATAAGAAATAAAGCATTTTGACCAAAATAAAACTGGAGGGCAAACAAAGTACAGAAGTGCTGTTACAGAGACAGAGGAGAAAGTATGAAGCAGGCTTTAAGACTCAAGCGGCTAATATTGAGTACTCACTGGTACTCCATAGACTTCAAGATCAGACAGTTGGTAAATTTGGGTAGAAATATAAGTGCATCCAGTTTCCCTAATGCCAAGAACCTATATTGTGCTGCTAGAATTTATGTAGGAATCATTAGAAATATGTGCTGCCCCCATCGTTCCATAGCTGTGCTTTGACAGCTGAAAAGACTCCTATCTCTTTTCTTCAGCTGCAGAATCAAGAAAGCAAACAAGATCCAGCTGCACAAGTGATGAAGTAGGTCAGAGGAGTTATAATTGTTTCTCGCCTATTGAAGTGCAGCAATGCCCTGAACAGAGAAGAGGAAAATAAAAGATGTTTTTTCTCCAAAAGATTCATAGATGGAAAACACGACTGAAAAATACAATATGTTCAGCTTCCTTTGCTGAAAGGCAGGAGGCCGCTCCATCATAATGTAGGAATTGCTTGATTGTTTCAGCCCGTGGCAATGCTCATGGCAAATCATATGACTCAGTATAAACCTTCCCATGACTAACACGCAGCTGCTTGTTGCGCGGGCAGACATGATGGGGACTGCTGGAACTATGTGTAATTGTGGTAATTCCTGGTAACGTGGGTAGTAGGTGCAGACGTGACCATTGCCAGTTCATTCAGAGGCCATGTTGTGCACTCCAGCTGAAAAGTTCACCGCCGTTGCTTTACACAACTAAAATCTTGTTCCATTAATTGGAGTTTTCAGTGCAGTGCCCTTGCAGAACAGACTGTATCGATCTGATGGATTTTACTAACCTCTGAACCCCACGTACACATAGCTACAGCATCTAACCATGTTGGCACCGAAGATTTCGGTAATTCTTCATGCTTTTACTGGATGAGTGTGTGTGTCCATATATAAAGGCAATGTATATATGCCACAGTGAGAACTGATTTTATATATGACTAAATCACGTTCTCCTAAATTTTTCCCAACTGATGTAACATAGTTCGCCCCTGAAAGCACTTCTCCTCCTATAAAAGTTCTCAGGGAGTTTTAAATGACTGCCTTAAAGAAATTCCTCTTCTTCTAGACTTTGCATTGGTCCTATTTGAAAATGCATTTTTTTCATAAGTCTTACAGTAAAAAGAGAGCTTAAAATCTGACTGCTTGCTGCATAGTCTTCACAAGCTATGCAATCATCTGCTCAGAGACTCCTGTAGTGAGTTCAGTCAACTGTTTTGAAGCAAATTGTTATCTTTCTGGAAGAAGATACCTATAATCCAGCATTCTTTGGTGACTTTTCAGTTATTCATGACCCTCACATTTTAAAAATCCTCTTATATTCTCTCATTTGACATAATATTATCATCCCCTTTCCCTTTGGGTGGAAGCTGAGATCTGAATTTCTGATTCTGTTCTCATTTACTGTAATAAGATACTGATTTGAGTCCATTTCAGTAGAATCTGTGAGAAGGATATGATTGTCTTTCTTTTTAGTAATAGTTAAAAGCTTTTTTTTTTTTTGTGTTTCTTTTTTTTAATTGTTTAAATGTTTTTTTTTTTTTTTTTTTTTTCTCCAGGATATAACATGTCACTTTATAACTGAGATTAAATTAATCTGTCTTTTAATAGAACCATATAACTTCTTTTTTCTTTGTGTCAAATATTTTTCGAACACTTATTGGACTCTTTTTTTAACATTTGCTCAAATAATAAGACTGTTGCAAGTATCTTCTCATAGTAGGGAGGTGTATTTTTCATACATCCCTTATAAAGCAGTCTTTGCAACCCTTTCATTTCTGAGAAGCTGTATGTTGCCGTCAATGGACTAACCCTTTCTATTTTCCAGCTGGACACAAAACTTTGATACAAGAATGTAAATACTCGCCTCTATACCCAGCCAACTGTTTTAAGTGCAGCTACCCAAACACGTACTGTATAAAAGATCTGGCTGCAATAGGACCCTTAAAAGTGAAATCCACAAAGCCAGCATCGTACAATTAATAGCACTTTCTGTGTAACACCTGTCTTCTGTCTTGACTTTCTTACTTAACCTCTCAGAGATCTTAGTCAAAACTCTGACAAGTCAATACATGCCTATTTTTGCAGATAGCAACATTGAATTAGGAACACTCAGAGATCAAGTGCATCTTACTGGTGACAGAATAGTTAACATATTCTGCTGCTGCAGTAGTTATTTGACATGGCCTTTTAAGCATGAAGTGTTTTTACAAATGTCATAGCCCTAAAGGACATGTGTTACATCTCTCAATCCAGTACAGGAGAAGAAACTGATAGAAGAAATTAGGTGTGATGTAATTCCTTTATTCAATAAAAAAAAATGTTAACCATAAAATACCATGAGAAGAACAGAGATTAAATTTGCTATTAACTTCAAATAATCTTTTAAGTTATTCACAGCCTAAAATGTGTGCCATCTTTTAACCTTTTGAAGAACATGGTATTCAATTTCAACCTGTCTTCCAGCACTGACTTGCTACAGATTTCTCATACAGCTACCAGACAATTAGTTTTCCCCTAAACTTTGTTTGCGTATGTCTGGCAACTAGCAACATCTATATGCCTTTAACAGCCACCTAGAGCATCTTCTACCTTGAAGCAACTGTCAATACGAAGCAATCCTTAGCTATCGCTAATATCGAAGTTGTTATGGCTTTTAGCAAGTATTCTTGCTGAGCTCAGACACAACGAATGTCAGTAATCAGAATGTCAGTCTGTTCTGCAGGCATGACTTTCTCTGTGGAGATTAATCAACAAGCAGATTTCTGGAAGCAGGTGGTTAATTTTCTATTAAATAATCTCCCTGTGAAACAGCAACTTTTACTACATATATATAAAATCATGCCGTGGTTTAAAATAAAGAAACAAATAAACAGAAGCTTCTCTGATCACTTCCTCCTCATTCACATAAGCACCAGGGCTGCTGCCCTGACCAGGAACCAGACCAGTTCCACTGACCCACAACGTTATAGATGCTCCTAACTGTATGCAAGGTCTTCTACTTCCCGTTCCCTGATATAAGCTAGATCATATTCTGTCACATTCTGTGCTAGTTGCCCTTTTCCTTTCTAACAAGGTTGAATTTCAAGATAGTTAGATAATTTCAAAAGAGTTAGACATGAGGTCTGCTGGAGATCTACAGGCGCATGACAAAGCACACCAATGTTTGCAAAACACCCAGATGGCTACAGGGTGAAAATGAAGGCTTTCAAATCCTTACACACATGGTCTCTTCTTGCTGGTGATTTAGCTCCTGTTTCCTATTACTAGTGAATCAAAAAATAATAAGATACAATTCATGAAACTCCTGGGGTTTAAATCTGTTTGTATTAACAGCTCTGTATAATTAGTTTCATTTAAAATGTCTATGTATGACAGGGAGTTAGGAAATACCAAAACAATGTTTTATTATAATTTTTTACTAAATTTCAGCTTACTTCTTTGAAGCAAGGGCTGGGAATCTAATTTTATTTAGCATTACACTGACATTTAAACCTCAAGGAAATTGCATGTAATATTACATATAAATCAGTGTTGTAACTCATTCTCAAGTTCAGAGAGAGAGTTTTCTATAGATTTTCTTAGTTAAATATTATAAATAGTATTGACAGATAGGAAAGCATTACAAATTGTACAAAGCATAGCAATTGGCATCTGAATCCTATGAATAACTGTTAACTCAGTAAATCTACGATATTTTAGCAAGTCTCTATATTAGACATCTATTTCATTAACAGGTTTCAAGATTGTGACTTAATAGGAAACAAAGTATATTCATGAAAATTATTAGGAAAATATATTGCCTATTTTATTTTATTTTATTTTATTTTATTTTATTTTATTTTATTTTATTTTATTTTATTTTATTTTATTTATTATTATCAAACTACATATATTGATGATTGATTTTATTTCCAACGGCAATATTTTGAAGACTGCTCTCCCATGTGACTACTTGCAAATAAGCAAATAAAATCTCTTGAGAGTCATCCTGGTCTGTTCCCAGATTTCTGAGGAAACGCAGAGGACACTCCCACTTTCTAGCTGTAAGCTAGAAATACAAAAGGAGGTAGGAAAATCTCAGGAGCTTGGACACTGTTCGTGGTGCATAGTCTTTAAGGTACCTAGTTGCTGCTGAAGTCCTTTCAGGATCCAGAAATTGTACTCTGCTTTTTAATCTGAAGTTCCCATTTTAGGGAGTTCTCATCAGCAAACTCAATTCTCACTCCTGTCACTGCATCAGTTGTTAAAAGAATAGAATAGAGGGCAGAAGAGTAGAGCAGAGAAGAGAAAGGAAAAGAGAAAGGAAAAGAGAAAGGAAAATAAAAGAGAAAAATACTGAGAAAACTACAGGTTCCTTCTTAATAAGAGCTAACAAAGAGGTTGTTTCAGGGCAGATGTCACATCACGGAGTAGCTATCGGTACTATCAGTCATGCTACGGTAAGATCAAGGAAGGAGAATGAAGACTATACATTTCAGAACCTGTGCTAGGGTTATTAGCACATCAGGCTAGAGAAGCTTTAGGTGAGGCCGGCTTTTCTCATTACCATTTTGGGCCACCAGTTGGGTCTCTTTCATTGTGCATGGTATCCTCTGTAGGATAATAATGGGCCATTAGAATTTGCATGGGCTTCTTATTATGTCTGTAATTTATATTTAACATTTACCTTGCAACTGGGATTGTTGACATCAGGCTGCTCTAGTTTCTAGGCTTCAAGGGAGCTACAGAGCTCATGAATTAATTCATGCTATACTAATTATTTTCATATCCCTGATTCTCCATTAAGTTTAATTAATCTCCAAGGTTGGTAGCCTACAAATGTGCTCACACGCTCAGACACACACACACACAGAGTTACGTATAAAATATGCTATATTTACACACACACGCACACATGCACACAGTTCCTTATCAAATTACTTTTTCTACCTTTAGGTCTCAATTCTTTTTTTAAATGGTCATGTCTGTATTACTCTGCTTAGTTTTTAAATACTCTAGAAATGAAATTCGGCTATTTAGTATAAAACCTATTTAAAGTTGCCTACATATTTGCATTTGCGTTTGCATTTTTTCCCCCCAGCATCTTTCCCCCAGCACTGCTTGCACTCAGGAAAGCTTAGCTAAACACATTTGGAACATTCAATTCACTGCAAAAACTGCATTGTTTTCATTGCACCGAACATCCTGCTGCTATCAGGTTTCATCCTGACATTTTAATTGCATGTTACAATAATGCTGACTAACTTGGCATGAAACTATCACTATGTAGTATTTTAAAACCTCGTTGTTTGATATGTTTTGCCACTGCTGAACAGAAGTCTGGAGATAACTGTGTGTTCTGCTTAGAACTTTAGAACTTCAGAACTTTAGAACTCAGAACTCTTACTACGTTACCCTTTGCAGTCTAACCAGCAGCTGGAGATGGCTGAATACTTCGCTTTTCTCTGCTCCATCGTCACCGACAGAGGTCTTACTGTGCTGGATACAAGGCTGTCCCTCCTTCCCCTTGCCCCTTCTCCACATCTCCCAGAGGGATGAACAGGCTATCAGCTTGATTTAATCCAGCATATCTTCTACTGCTCAGAATTTTTGGAAAGAGAAACCCATGTCTTGTCATCTTCCTAGATCTAGAGTTAAAAACTGTGGACATTAAACTGATAAGAGAGGAAGGTTACACTTCATGCCCTGTTAAGAAGGGCACCTATACAGTAAGTAAAACAGAGTTCCCTGAAGGTCCTCCATTCAGTTTAGCTTCAGTCAGAGTGGTAATAACTACGGTATGAGCTCGTCTTAAACATTTTCTATTTTTACCTATTCCCTTTAGCCTTTTCCATCCTATGCATTGCATCAGAGCAGCTCAAGAGTATGTATATTCTAGAGATAAAACTGCATTGACCCATTACAAATTGCCAGACACACCTGAGAAATGACTGTGATATGAATCACCCATGCCATAGCTCAAGCAGACTGTAAGCAAAGAAGTGTCAGGATCTAAAACCTGTCCTTAAAAAACAAGTAGTGTAAAAAATATTGACTATTTCCAGTCACATATAGACTTCTGGAAAAAGAAATAAAATATGAATTTATATATTTTGTGGAGGAACAAAAAATGCTGCCTGGGCTGGAACAAGCTCGAGTTAAAACTAAGTCATTAGAGATTTGCCATTGACTCTCTGGCCCCCAATCGCATGACTCCTGACAGCAAACTTGCTTTCAGATTGCAAAAATGTGTGTTTCTTTCCCTTGTGGCTCTGAGAAGTTGACAATTCTACCACAGTGTTAAAATAGAGTATTTTAACAGAAATATCTTGCTGTCTCCCCCAAACCTATGCCCTTGCCACCCAAAATAATTTCGATAGTCACTTTCTATACATAAAGTGAGAATGAATAGTGCCAAGTGGTCTGTACAACTAGATGCAATTTTGGATCATTCTCTTGTCACTCCCAGGATAAAGAATGCCAGTTTTGCCTTTTCTGTGACCAGAGGTGGTAGAAAGAACTGCACCATTGCAATATGTTTTTTGAAAGGGATGAAAACCCACTGCATTGCAACTGATAATGAAGAGTCAATGCAAGTGCAACAGAGGTCACTAAGAAATCCATTTTTTTCAGTGCACTGTATCCAAGTTTTCTTTCAGTGTATAAGGAAAGATGCATATGATGGACTGAATAAAGCAAGAGACAGAAATGGTAGGTAAGAGTACTAATATTAAATATTTAGATAGTGTACTGAATTGACCACTGTTAATCTTTAATCATCTAAAACGTGATTTGGGGTTTCTGTCAGCAAAATAGTCTAAAGCAGGTAATTTTACTTGAAGATGTCAGTGATTACCTGTTGTCCTTCATTTATTTCCTCTTCTTCGGTTGCTCCTACAATCAGTTCCTCATCAGTGCAGTGAAGAAGTACTCCTGAGATCTGCTGCTCTAAGTTTTCTTGGAGGATGACAGCAAATGGCAGGACTGTTTCCACCTCAGGGACATCTAATTCCTGGTGCACTGTACAATTTTCTGGAGGAGGACAAATTGGAATCTCTTTTCTTTTACCAGAGGAACTTTTTAAAAGGGTATTTACAACATCAGTTGTAGCATACCAGGTATATTCTTTAGCTTCTAGCTCAAGTAGTTGTATCACATCCAGAATTATAGCAGCTAATGGGGGTGGACTTAATCCTAACTTGTAAAGTCCAGTGTTAGTCACCACTCTGTAATGTGCTTCTGTACAGGACAAATAGGACTATTGTAAGGTGAATGCATTTTGGAGAGAACCTCATATTTTCAGAGAACTATTTTTTTCATTATTGCTGACCCCTTGATTGGCTTGATATTGCTTTTGGCTAATTGGTTTGGTCCATGTGCAGTGACAGCGAAGTCCATCTGTGAATATACAACAATGCTGGGGTCAGTAGAGATCCTGGAGACCCCTGTAGCTTATCTCCTGTGCGAGATACACTGCCTGCTCCAAAGAGCCAAAACCTTGGATCACTAACATGTGAGGCATGTTAGTCCCTCTACAGTGCTCAAGAGAGACAGTCCTGGTAACCTCAGGGGTCACCTTTACCCTTATCCGCTGCCAGGCCTGCAGCAGGGCCCCACCAATGCAATATGTGCAAATCACTGGCACTGGCACTGTATGTGTCCATGTGGTCGGGTCTTAACGCTGACGTTTTCCTTGCACTCTTTCCTCCTTGACTTACAGCACTAGACTTCTGATGGGTTGTATCACTCTTATTTACAGGCAGTATCTACAAGTGACTTAGGTCCAAAGCTCTAAAAGGCTCTGCTTTTACAACTTTTACAACCTATCCTACAAGATGGACTGTGTTCCATCCCTCCGGTTTCTCAGCACCTCCATAGGCACCGCAAAGGATTTCCCAAAGGTGCAAGCTGTGAGATTCCTGCATAACCATTAATCTTGCTCTGAGTGAAGACCACTGAGCATTCACATTCTGAGGAATAAGGCTCCTGCTTCCATAGCTCTGTTCAGTTACAATAACTGGGACTCTTTGATAGGCCTGTAGATGTACTTTGTCATCAGTGTCCCAAACACGAGGTTTCCTGGCTGACAGGTTAAGTTCACTGATTGTTTCCATAGTAGCTCTGAGAGCTTCTTACATGGATTTTAGTCTGTCCAGTTCAGCACCACTAAATTATGACTAAGAGTCTCCTTCACTGAGCCAAGAGTGTGTCTTGGCCACTGCCAATTTCTTTCTGAACTATGAAACTTTAATGGGTTTTTGTAATCGCATGGGCCACCACGCACAATTCTGACTAGATAAAGTTTTGGTGTGCAGTGGTTAAGTTTTTAAAGATAATTGAATTTTTCTGTTGTTATTTTCACATTCCTCTGGGAAAGCTAGGAGCAGTTTTAGCTAGCATGCAGTTCATGACCTCCCACAGCTCACCATTGCAGTTCTCTGCTTTTTATAGCGTGTAACATAGACGTATTAGGTAAGCACATTTCATCATATTCTACTTTTCCATCTTCAAAAAGGCAGTGCTTCCCTTTTTCACAATAGATAAACACATATATTTTATGTATGTAATAGAATTTACTGATATGGAAATCAGTAAATTTCCATATCTGTCCTCATCTTTTATGAAAATAAATAAAATCCTACATTTCAAAGAAAAGCTTCTTTTATGTTCATATATTTGTCTATTCTTATAATCATTAATCAGCTTTCAGTTTTGGGGAACAATTTGGAAGATTTCTTTAATGCGTGCTTGGGAAGGAGAAGGATTTTGCACCTGTTTAAGTTTGACTCAGTGTTTAGTAAAGATTTTTATAGCTGTAGCTCCTGGCAGTATCAATTAGAGCCAATTATAATGTGAGAGACAGGTTTTGCCAGTTAAAAATGTTTAGCAGAACTCCCTCTGTCTTCCTCAAAAACCAAATGGAGATTTTGATTGCATCTGTATGCCTGAACTATTAAACTCTTTGGATTCATGAATATGAAAGGCTATATGTAAATTAAATAATCAGAAGTTTATCCATATAGATAAGCAGATGTCCGTATGAGCTGTTTCTTTAGCATTAGGAATAGTAGCATACTCAATATAATAAATATTTTGAGCAGAAGAGTTTCTGCTGTTCATGACATTACTCTAGTAACTATTTTTAATTCTCAGCTGAAAGTTGTTTGGTCACACTTTCCATTATTCATGCTCAAGTCATTCTCAGTTATCACAGTTGGTAATTTCATGTTTCTATTAGGCCAAAATTAGTGCTAAGATATTGACTGGGAAAATTAATATATTTTTAATGAAGTATTTTCTGTCATTATGTGCTCCAGTGGCTTCTTAGATTCCAAACAAAGAAGTCATTTAATTATTGTTTCCATCTCTTTCTGGTCCAGTAAATGTTTTAATCAAATACAAGGAATAGAAGTCACTAAAAAAATCAGAAATAAGCTAGCAAGAAAAATCAAAAATCAGACAGTGTAAATCCTTAAATAATGTCACTACTTTGGTTTCTTTCTCCAACTACAGCTTCTGGTGAAGCGTTAGCGTTGCTCTTGACACACGAAGGGTAAGCATTTGTCATTTTTTATGAAACAAATGCCCCAAATAACCTTAAGCTGTGTCTTATCCTAATTACAACAAGAAACAATGTGAATTAATTATCCAGTGAATTTCAGTATTATTTTCTAAAAAGGTATATATTTTTTTAGGCAAAGATATGCATGTATGACAAACTACTAGGGCCACAAAGATAAATACCTGCAGAACATTAAGTGTGCTTTCTTCCCAAGCAAAATAGTTAAAACAGTGAAAACAAATCACAGCTGGGCTGCATGTGTGGAAATTATATGAATAACTCAAAATCAATTTTCTATACGAAGACAGTGAAACTCAATTCACAAAAATAGAACCACCAACTCTTCTTAATTAAATGTTCAGTTATTAATGTTAATAACAATACCTCCTATTGTTAATGATTAGGTCTTCCTAACCATGGTTGAGCTGGTGATTTGACTTTGAATTAGCTCTATCATGAGATTCCTTGCTATTTTGGGATTGCAAAATCATCATGCTACTTGGGTCCAGATTTTGGCTACTGTCCCATTTTACTACGTGTAGTGATTTCTCACCAACTGCTTTTGAACCACATCCCCCATAAGCCTCAGAACAGATAGACTCCTCTAGAATAGACTTTAGAATTACCAGGCTCGTGCTTGTTCCACACTCTGTGATTTTCCCTGGGCACTTTTTCTGTTTTGCTTGATATCTACGGATGCAACAAAAACGTAAGCTTTTGTATGTCAGTTCTTTCTTGCTGCAGGTCCTACACTGTCCCATTTGTTTTAAATGTAAACTATTAAGTATAGAAACTGGTCTCAGTACTGATGTTTAGTGATTTCAAATCCCCTGAAAAGTTTTTCTTTTTTTTCTTTCTTTTTTTTTTTTTTTTTTCATAAGTAAGGGCCTGTGGAATTCTTGGTTTATACTTACACCAAGAAAAAAGTACTAAAAAAGCATTCAGGATATCTTCAAATTTAGATCAAACTTCAATGCTATATTTGATTGTTCAGGGTCATATCCAGTTGAATTTTGAATGTCTCCAAATGTCAACATTTTACTTTTTCCATCATTTACCTTACCTATGTGTTGGGAACAGGTAAGCAGGATCCTATCAGGATTCTGTGCCTTCACCCTCACCCAAGGAGGCCAATTTTGAAAGAACTGTGTAGGCTGGGTTCATTTTAGGAAAACTTATCTGAACAGTATTGCAATTACAGCTGTTATGTGCCCTGCACACAAGAACTTACTTTGATTCATTTCTTGGTGCTTCTTCCCTCCTGCAAATTAGGCTTTCTCCTTTTCGTGTCACACACGTGTCACAAGCTCTGTAGAAGGTTGTTTTAGGCAGGGCAGAGCATTCTTTTGAGTTACCTTCCTTCCATGGCTTCAGACCTTCTGTGGATTTTCTTTTACAACTTCAAGAGAAAAAGCTGCACTGTTTTCTGTTAAAAATACTAGAATTTTCCTGCAACCCACTCATCCCAGGAATTGAGGCCTGAGGTATAGGATTGACTCAATGATTTTGTCTAATCAGGACTGCGTTCTATACATCCATTCCTGTCATTTTAAAACGGAAATCAAATCAAAACTTTAAAAATGCCATCAAGGATAACAAGTCAAGACCCATCCCATGTAATGATAAAAATAAATAGTAATAAAAAAATAGGGGTTTGTCTGTCAGATTTATCTGAAACAAGCATTCAAAATATGCCATGACCAACAGCAAGAGCAATCTATGGTTGTTAAAGCTGTTGTGTTGAAGTCAGTGCAAAAAGCATAATTTTAACCTTCCTTTTAGTACCTTTTTTAAAAAAAATAAAAAAAAATGAACCCTGCAGTATGTGATTGTGGGAGGGGGGACTGCATGTTTTCTTCTTTCCCAGTCAGAATCCCTAGTTTTAAGATTTCACTTCTTGAGCTCCAGCCTCTCATTCATGCTTGACAGAGCTCAGTGCTGCTCCTGTCCACAGCTGAACTGAACTGCCATACCACGACTTCACTAACCTTCACTAACCTACACTTGGGTGAAGGTTACCTTGGGACCTTTTAACTCAACTCAGCTTGAAGCTGCGATCTCTTCCTCACCACAGTTCCCATATTTGCCCCACTTCAGCTTTTCCTCCCATCTTCACCTCTTCGCTCCCAACCCCCATCCTCAACCCACATGTCTACTGTCTACTGTTGTTCTGCAATTTCCTTTCTTTCTATTTTTAAAACTGCTGGTAATTCTTCCTTCCTCCCACAGCCTGGTCTGAGATTACACTCCAGCATGCATGTCATTGATTCCACCCCTTTACCTGAACTTCTGCACAGAGAAGAAAAGGCATCTCCAGCTTGCTGCTATCAAAAAAATGCCTGAATATACACAGAGGCAAGAAAAAGAGGGGCTTTTTGGGGAAAAAAAAAAAAATAAAGGATGTACAATAACCTGTATTATACAACTACGCATGTCTTGTGAGCTAATAATTACTGTGATCAAAGCAGAATCTGTACAAAACTGACTGGAAGATTTTCAATTAAAAATGAGTGCCAACAGAAAGTTCAAAGCACTCAGAGATTCAATGTAATTTCATTTCTTTTGCTATTCTCACAGGTAAGGACTAATGCACTTGGGCAAGAGAGGGACACACTGCAGTATTTTTAACTAGCTTTCATCTCAGTATGAAGAAAATCCTGTCAATCTCTGAAATGGGGAACACAGATATACCGTGATACCTGCCACTTTGCCAAATAAGCCTTTCTCTCTTCTCCTTGCAATTTTCAATCTGCCCAGGAATGCAACATTTAGGATGAAATCAAAGCATTCACAAAGGACAGCCAAAATGCTCCCAAATTTAGGACTCTTCAGTTGCATTATGTACTCCAAAAAATACAGATTCTATTCATTGAGTTGGTATGTTACTTCCATTTCAGTTTGAAAACAGGATGCTTTTCCAGAGGAAAATAATCTCTTCTGAGTCTGTTGGCTCTGAAGTTTAAAAAACACATTTCAAACCGTTGCATATGGTTTTGGTTAGAAAAGAGGTGTTTTTTTTTTTCATCAAATTCTGTTAAACACAAAATGGTGGGCACAAAAATGCTGAGGATAAAAAAGCAAAGGAAAATCCGCAGGAAAACAGAAAGTTTCACAGATTAACGCTGCCAAATCACAAGATTATGGGTGAATTTTACATTAAATAATGAAATGAGTTGTTTGAGTCTCTACCTTTCTGTGTTTTTCTTTTCTCATTCAAGTCCAGGAAATGCAGAAAACAAAATGGAGAATGGACTGTCGGAGAGGAACCAGTAGGCAAGTTTCCTTCTAACCAAGTTCCTTCCAAACCTTCAGGGTAGGATGAAAGAAAAATGAAAACACACACGTAAAAGGTATTAGATATTCTTGTAGTAGACAAGTATATATGACTGTTGGCAGGAATATGTGGTGACTGAATCCAGGAAAGGAGGTAAAAACAGCCATGGATGATAGGTGGATGAAGAAGTGGTTAAGAATAGAGCTTGGAAAGACTCATCAGAGTTGAGAAAGTAATACAGAGATTGAGATCTGATGCAGAAAAATAAAAGCTTAACTCCAGAAATAAGAGACCAAACAGAAATGAACATGTTTAGTCTTCTTTCTGCAGTCAATGAAAAAAAAAGAAAAAAAGCAGATTAACTTATAAAGGACTGGACTAGCTCCTTCATTTGAAAATAAAGTTTTTTTTTTCAAAATCTTAATTTATTCATTTCTATATTTACTTTTAGATTGACATTAAAAATGGCTACACTGCTTTGCTTTTATGCTTATTGCTTAATGTGAACTCTGCTGAAATGAGATCTATTAGCAATAAAGCTAATTTTGTCTGCTTGACATAAATAAAATAGTTCTGAAAGCAAATTAGTTTGGGAGTTTGAATGGTCTGAAATAAGGAGGGTGTTGAGATTGTTTTTCTGATCACTTTTGATGTATAAATCCTTTCCATATTCGTAGGTAATATTTAACTTAATAGCATGGATGTGGACTGAGCTTTCCAGCTGGAATGCCTGTCAGCTCCCTAGATTTAATGTTATTATCCTTAGAGACAACAAGTACTCTGGCTTTCTCGTCTTCATCTACACTCTATTTTTAAAATAGAAAATATGATTGTTGGGAAGAAGTAAATAATTTCCAATCACCAAACATGCTGACAATTTCAAAATTTTAAGTTTCAGCTTCTCTGCAGAATAATTAAATAAGGCATCCAGAGTGCAGAACCCTCTTTGTGCCTTAGCAATGATATGAGCCATTTCTGAGGATTCACTACCTGTTACTCCTATTTTGTGCATGAGATTACCCTTGAAATGAGAACAGAGAGGCCTCTAATTCTTTCCAGTCTCAGACTTCCAGGCCTTATTACCATAATATGGAGATCCCAGAGCTGCAGAGCTCCTGGCATGTTGATCAGAGCAGCAAGCTGTAAAGCAGCTGTCTAGGGCTCTTGGGAATAACAACATAGCTCAGGAATAGAAGGCATCCCTTATGTATCATCATCACCACCATAATAGTGTGCTTTGCTAGCGTAATACTTGCTAAAATAAACCCTGTGTATTGATGCTTTGGGGGATTTCTTGCAGCCTGAGGTTGATCCCATACATTCTGGACATATTCCTATCTCTCTGCTATCCTGCCTTGTAAGCAGGAGATTTCTGACTCTTTGCAGGTAGAAGTGCTGTGCTCATTACAAGAATCATCCCGCTGGCTATCAGAGGTTCCCACCCCTTGTAGGTGGCACACGGATCAGAAGCTGCATTGGTGAAATTTGGCAGGATCACTACTGAACTATCCTGCCTTTTTTTCACTATTGCATCTTTTATGATGAGAAATTAAAAATGTTCCATTCAAACATGAAGAGGTAAAATGGAGAGTGAACTTTTATTTATCAGTTGAAGCAGTCTCATGGCCTTTCACATAGCTCTTTCAACTCTGTAAACTGTGATTCAGGATGTCATAAGGGAGAAATGTTTGAATGTGAATTTCAGTGGTCAGAGTCCAATAAATTACATAGGAGGAAAAAAAAAAGAAAGAAAGATACATTGGTAAAGTGAATCTTTTAAAGAATTTGACAAAATACTGAAGAAATGCTTAAAATATTTGGTGTTTAAAGCTTACATTGGTTTAACACCCAGAGACTCTCTGTTCATGGTTTCAGCTCCTTTCTTGTTTCATAATAAGTTCATTTAATGTCTAGTTGGTGGTCTATATTGTTGTGGAAGATGGTAGAACAGTCTGATGAGTTTGCTCCTAATTTACTGTAGGCATGCCGTGCATTATTAATAGACTTCAAGGCAAGAAGGTTTCTCTTTGCCTCTTGGGGACCACTGTACTCTATATGAAGTAGAGGCCTCTAGAGGAAAGGAGAGACTTCATAGCTTTGTTTGCTTAGAAAATCTAATTTTAAAGTTCATAGGAATTTAACTTTGTGGTAGCTCCTTTAGGAGAGTGTTTCTGCCATGACTTGGTACTGCTTAATGGTAGTTATTTTCTCCTGTTGATACATGTTCTCATGAAACTGAATCTGCATTACCAAAAATATGATAATAGGAGACTTTACTTGTCAGCTGAATAAAGTCAAAGGATTCAGTAGACTTGAAAACCAACCATGTTTTTCATGTTATGTATATAACATGCCAATGAAAATAAGGACAGAGCTGGAAAGGTTTGATGCACTGCTGGTGTTGTTTTGTGCCTGGCCAGTTACACCTGTCAAATGAATTTTCTCAAGAAACACTATATTCATAATACAAAATAAATCTGTAATGGATTTGTTCTGAAAAAATACAATAGGCACCTTTTCCCCTATGCTTTGCCTCAAAACCATGACAAAAAAACTGCCTCTGAGAACCGTAACTCCTGTGGATGGCGGAAAGGAAAGGCAGCCTAAACAAACCAGGATAAAGAGAAGGCAGCAGTGGCAGGCAGCAGGAGAAGGGGGGATGGTGACAGAGACTTTATGCATGTACCCATGCATGAGTAGGAAGAGGCTTGTATACCCACTTATTTGCACCTGCACGCTTGCAAATAGATTGTGTGAGTAGAGGAGGAGTGACAGGGAGAGGATTACAGCAAACTATTGCATTTTGGTGATGGTTCCTCCAACAACATGCTTCTAGAGCCTACAGGAAGGAAATCACTGCAATAGCTCACCATATCTGAAGCAACATAACAAAAAAGCTTATCTTTTCAAGCATCTTCCCCCATGCTGTGAGCCAAAGATGTATTTTGCTATGACTTCTGAGAGCAAAGAGAAATATTCAACATTATTATTTGGATTCTTATCATCTGAATCACATATCAGCACATAAAGGGACAAGAAAGGTAAGCCCTGTTCATCCTCCTCCTCTCAAAACATGAAGTAAACTGTGATCTGACAGGACAATAATAAATAATCTATGGAAACTGCAGTAACCACTAATTTTTGCTAACTAAAGGGACTCAAAGCTTACTTATGACACAATTTTTATGCCAAAAATGTAATACTTGACCTCTTTGTCCAAAGTCCAAGACATCCTCTTTCTAGCTGTATTAATGGTAAGATAGAGCACTGACTATTCAAGTTCCTTTTCTCCCTTATGAAGAAGCACCTGAAAATTTTTAGTTTAATATTTGGCATCAGAGGGGAATTGATTTAGGGGAATTGACAAAGAAGGTCCAACCTCACCACTGGGTGAATGAATTTTTGGTCAATTTGGCACAGTTTTTATCTTTTCTTTCATCGTAGACATTCATAAATAAAAACAGTTTCTTATTTATTAATAAATAAAGCTCCTTGCTCTAGGATGGACTGACTTCAAAACTAGATCAGGGTGCTCAGAGCCTGGCCCAGATGAATGGTGGAACTCTACAAGGATGGAGGCTCCATGACCTTTCTGGGCATCCTGACTTTTACAATATGCAAAAATCTAATGCTCTTTCCTGTTTTCTTTCTCTGATTCTTATAATTTATGTAACTAAGCCTGATATTATTAGGATTAGGATAACAATCTTAACAGACTGAAACCTAAAAAACAGTTGTTCTTCTTGAAAAAAGCTTTGTCTTTCATAAGTGTCCAGTTCTGGGCGGAAGTGAATTTTCCATATGGCAGCATAGGTTCAACAACAAATAGGCACTTCTCAAACTCTGCTTGCTTACAT
This sequence comes from Crypturellus tataupa, assembly GCA_034781795.1. Taxonomy (NCBI): domain Eukaryota; kingdom Metazoa; phylum Chordata; class Aves; order Tinamiformes; family Tinamidae; genus Crypturellus; species Crypturellus tataupa. The sequence continues at coordinate 5,177,925 of JAWLRI010000002.1, forward strand.
CATTTCTTTTTAGTGAACTAGTCAGTTCTTCATCTTGCCAACAAACTAGGTAAGTTTGTCAGATCTTTTCGTCCATGTGCAATCTCCCAGTCTTCAGTTGTTTCCTGGCAAATGATAAGGCCACCAGTCAATTTCTCCCCCCACCTAACAATAAAATACTTCCTCATTTCTCCATGAAGACTTGATTTTCTCAAAAATCTTTTCCCCCCCTATGAATAATGTTTATCTTTTCCTACAGTTTGCTTGTCTGCATTTATTTTGTAGGAATATTATTTGTCAATAGCAGACACAGTGGTGAGAATACAGCATGTCCTAGGGACTTTCTGACCTCTCTATTTTAAGAGATTCAAATACAACACTCGAACAGAGGTTTAATTTGTTCTTGCTTTAAGTGGTAGCCTACAAATACATTCATTCTGGGGACCTGCTTCTGGTGCTTGATGCCTGTGACTTTTTCAACCTCAGTCATAGTGGCAGAGCATTCTTTTATTTGCACAGAGTAAAGGACATGCAGCTGCCACGCCACCTTCTCTCAGTTGCAAGTAGCCAGAGATGAAGCTCCTTCATCAGAAATGATTCTCCTTTACAGAGAACATCTGTATTTCTTAGCACATATTTTTCTTTCTTTTCATTGCTCTTAAAATATTTTTATAATATTTTATTTCTCCTGAACATTTTTTATGTTCCCATCTTTCCTTGCCAGCTGGGACAGTGCCTGGGGGTTCTTGTCACAGAATTCTCCCACTTACTTTCCTTTTCTTGACTTTTCTCGCTCTGGGGGAACTTTGCTTGGCAGCAAATCCTCGCTTTAATATAGTTTTTTTTCTCATTGCAGAGCTTTTTCTTTGCTCTGTGAGCCATGCAAGATAGCATTGCACTAATTTGATTGGGTTGAAGATTCACCTTTCCTATTTGGCTGCCTCGCAGAGAGAAACCAGGACATTTGCCCCCCTGCTTTGGAGACTTGCATGTGTTCTCTTGCAAAATCTACCTGCAGTTTCCCCAAAAGCCAAGAGGGTCAACAGGATGTCAGAACATCTTTTCTGTTGTGAGGGTTTTAAAGGGCCTCAGAATTGTCAGCTGCAGGCACCTAAGGGAAAAGTTTAAGAGAATTACTGCAAATAGCGAGATGGAGTACAGACCCAAGGCACTTCTAAAAATAATAAGCCAGTATAGCCACATTCTTCTCCAGCTGCGTTTAAGAGATGGGCCTGGCTAGGTGGTGTCAAAGAAAGTCAAATACCCTCCATCATAATCTCAGCCCTCAGTAATCCCTCCCCGCCAAAAAAATAAAACAGCAACAAGGAAAAAAAAAGTACTAGTTGGAAAGATACATATTTGAAAGGGAAAAATAAGTCAGTAAAGATGACAGGCCATTAATGAAAAAGCTGTGTGGAAATAGATGTTGTTGAAGCTAGTACTTCTCGTTGTTTTTCACTTGACTCCAAAGAGCATTGTGCTTCCTGTTAATATACTGAAGATTGTGGCTTTTTGTATCTATATCTGTATGACATATAAAATATATGTGTCCTCTGAGGTCCATTTATTCTCATTTCTTGGATTTAAGAACAAATTATTCTTTCTATTTATGGACTTTTGCACCCTGTTTAGTTAACAGTCGCTACTGATGCATGTACTTTATCTTCAGACACCTAATTAATCTTCATATGGTGTCTCTATCTTGTCTATTTATCATTCCATTCTTGATTCTTGCGAGAGCTGTTTCCTTTCTTGGAACTTGTCAACATTTAGATTATGAATATTCAGATTCTGCTAACACATCAGATTTTAAAAACTACATCAACTTTTCCTTTAAATTTTGAAATTACAGTCAAGTTTTATAATTTTAGATGAAGACAGAAATGATGTTCCAACCACCTACATTCTGGCAGAAATCCTGATGTCAAACAGGCATTCTGAATTGTGTCAGGGTTGTTATTTACATTTACATATGGAGAAAATTCAGTATTTTTGCTTGGTAATTATTGCTAGTTCTTGCATATTTTACAATAATGATTCAATGATGAAAAAAGTGCTTAATTCCAAGAGGAAAAGGTACAAAATTATCCAATATCTATTAGTTGTCATCAACTTAGAGACATTTTTTCTTTTAACTCAAAAAACGAAATGCTCTCTTTACATTGACAAAGTGAATGGAAAGACTCTGAAAAAGCATCGATCAGATCTGTTGAGCTTCCATTTTCCTAATATATTTTTCAAATATGCATTTTAACTATTATAATCAATTTTCACATTGATTTAAAAAATCTGAAAAAGATCACAAGTACTCAGTTTCACAGAATTTTAATGATGTTTTCCATATCCAATTCACCTTTTATTAGACTACTTTAACAATCCTGATTCCTCCACAAGGAAGAAAACAAAGCTTATGTAAGATATATCAATATGATAGTTCTTTTTTTTTTTTCTGAAAACCCCAATTCATGCTGAAAAAAATGCAAACAAGACAACTACATAGGATGAATTTCTTAGGCAAATTAGCGCATAATCTAAAAAATATATAGAGACATATATATAATGTGTGAATATATATGTAGATGTATGTATGAATATTTAAAAATTAAAACTTGCAGAGTTCTCAAAACACATGCTTGATCTTGGACTTGGCTTTTTCTATTATTCTAGTAATCCCTGCAAACTTTTTTTCTGTAAGGTATTGGTTTGTATAAAGGTTTCACTGCTCATTCCATGTAGAAATTTTTCCTAACATTCAACCTGAACCTCCCCTAGTGCAACTTGAGTTGTCATATCAGTAGTTACTCTGGCGAAGAGATTGCCCCCGCCTCACTACAGTCTCCTTCCCGGTAGTTGTTGAGAGCGATGAGGCCTCCCCAGAGCCGAGTCTTCTCTAGATTCAATAACCCCAGCTCCCTCAGCCGCTCCTCGTAAGGTCGGTGCTCCAGCCCCTTCACCAGCTTCGCTGACCTTCTTTGGACATGCTCCTCTTGTAGTGAGGGGACCAAAACAGAGCACAGGATTCAAGGTGCAGCCTCACAGCGAGGAGTACAGGGGGATGATCACTTCCCTAGTCCTGCTGGCTACGCGGTTCCTGATACAATCCAGGAGGCCGTTGGCCTTCTTGGCCACCTGGGCACACTGCTGGGTTATGTTCAGGCGGCTGTCGATCACACTCCCAGATCCTTTTCTGCCGCACACTTCTCCAGCCACTCTGCCCCACACCTGCAGGGTTGCATGGGGTTATTGTGACAGGAATTACGAGCTGCAATCAGAGCCTGATTTGGTTCAGCCATTGTTTTTCATGCTTCACTAGGGAAATTGGTTCAATACAGCAATGAGCTGAAATAGTCTGGGAGCTTTTCCATTTTCCAGGGGCAGTGCCTCTCTCACTGTCAGGACCATGGAAGCACAGTGCTTGTCAGCTGTAATTCCTGTCCTCCTTCACCACTCCATGCCTTCTCTGAAATGTTCACGAGCCAAAGGAATCTAAAGGTTGATGTTTCAGAGCCGGCAACACCTCACATACAAGAGATCAAGATATTCTTTCTGTTGAGGAAGCAGCTGCTGACTGTTTAGGCCAATTTTCATTTCATGTGATGCTAGTGCGCAGGTGAGGCAGAGCAGAGCCAGGTCCATGTCCTTCTGTCGCTATAGCTATCTTGCTTTGCATTACAAAATTAACCCATAACCCAGTACTTGGAAACTTATTTTCATAAAGTTGCTACTCCTAGCCCAAGGTGAAGTAGTCAACTCTTCAGTAATGATATAGACTTTAACAGACCTCCTTGCATCAAGCAGAGACTCCCTGCACAGCAATTCGCCAAATCTGTTTTCTCAGCACTTCCCATCTATGTGTAGAATGTTCTCAGAGCTCTTAGGTCTACAGGACAGTTCTGGAGTTTAGGCAACCTGCAGTCATTAGTGATACACTTATTAATCTCAGCTGAGAATGCCATCTGTGGCATTCAGAAATATTTTCAAGTTTATAAACACTGAAGTAAGTAATATGGCTTTTGTCAAATTATTTTCAGCAACGGTGAAAAATGCCTAAGGAAATACAAAAAAAGTTTAAGCTTTGAAGCCATTTCCCTAGGCTGGTCCCTAGAGTACAACAGTTGCTTAATGCAAGGAAACATATTGCTTCTCTGAAGCAAATGTTATTAAAACAAAGTGAGGATAAAAATATACTCAGAGATAGGAAGATACTAGAACCCTGAATGTTTGAGGCGAAGATTATTCCCATTTAAAAAAAAACAATATTCCTTTAATTAATATTGTTATCTTGAATAATTTCTTAAAAATGTATCTAGAATCTTCTTTCTTTTATATAAACACAGGAACAGCGAAGGCAGGTTCATCTTAGAGCTGCTAAAAATTAACAGACTGCCACTTGAACAGTAGTTGTATAGCACTGTACTGAGTAGTAGCCATTTAGCTGGCAGTCGTAGAGGCTGCATACTATATTCCTGCAAAAGGGCAGCGAGAGGGCAGCAGGGAGAAAGGCAGTCTCTGCTCTGATTGCTATGCTTGGGGGTCTGGCAATGCAGAGGAATATCTGTGCTTGTCAGAAAGTCAGCATGCAGATTTAGGACAAATTTCTGTGGGAGTGAGTCAGACAGAAAGAGATGTAAAATCAGGAGTTGGGAGTCTACAGCATTCTAAACCAAGAAAGCCCTGTGTAGGATAGGGATTTAACCCAAACATGGAGTTTCTTACAGACCTACAGGGACAGCACCATATTTGTTGAAACCAAAAATCTGAGAAAGCTGCTGGGCTGACAGCAGGACTGGAGGGGGGCTATTGTGAAAGGACATGCTAGGCAGAGAAATTTGTTTACAGGTCTTTTGGTTTGGTCATCTGCAGCAGAGCTAAGCTTTCTCTTATTTCAAAAGATCTTTTGCACTAGCTTAGTACTCACAGGGACTTTGAGTACACACGCGAGCGAAAAGGTGCAGGTAGGATCATGTCAGAAGTTTGACCAATTCATATGGAGGTTAGAAATAGTAGAAATCTCTGACATTCCTGTATTCCCCTGAGTATCTCTGCAGCGTTTTATATTGCTCTGCTGGACACTTTGGCATGCCGCTTTTGCCACAAGATATGAACTGGCATGCTGTCTTTATATTACCTTGCCGATATCCTCAGAGAAAACACTTAACCAGACCTGAAGGAAAGAATTTATCCCCTTCTGGATATCTTATCTTTTAAAGCACCTTACAGTTTTTAAGACTGACTCATTGTCTGTTTTAATATACTCTAAAATTGCTTTGCTTATGCTAAGCCTATCTCCTAGAAGTCGTGCTCAGCTATTTCTGCTCTTTTAGGATAATACCTTGTTCTTTGTATGCAATGGTGTATTTTCTACTTTAGTTTTAAAGGCAATGTCATTCCATGTGAGCACACAACAAGATAGATACTTACAAGCAGTATGACATATATTCACAGTTCACTTCTCATCAGAGTTCTTAAGAAATCAAAATCAGTTCTACAAACCTCAGTAGAGTTGTTTAAAATGTATATTAATAACGTTGATTAATTGATCTTATAAGCAATGATGAATGCAAAAGTTCAGAAATCCTCTCTGAGGTTTACCTAAAATTTGCTGTATGGTCTGATTGAATACCCCAGTTTTTTGTCAGTCATCACTTTGGATCTTTGGGCCTTGCTCGACCACTTTTTTTTTTATTAGGAATATGCAGTTCTGCAGAGGCAAGTATATGTAGGTGCTCTCCTTAAAAAAGTTGAGGAGACTATAAAAAAGACAAACATTTGAATTAGCATTCCTTAAATCTAAAAAGAATTTGTCAGACTTGCTGGATTGCTAGCGGAAAAGGTCTTTTGTGGGTAGCTGTGCTGCAGGAAGAGAGTTACATGAGTGAAAGAGTCCTGCAGCTTAGTTTCTGGGTAAAATGAATAAATAAAAAAGCATTGTGATATTGATATGATAAGGGGAAAAAAAAGCCTGACTCTTCAATTTTAAGGGTGAAATCCGAACAGTTGTGATCTGTCTCTTTTTTTTTTTTACTGAGACAGAAAAAAAAAGGATTATGGATCAGAAACTAGCTAAATTCATGAGCAAACTGAGCTAAGACTATTTCATTTTTTCCTAGAACTTTATTTTCTGCTGTACACTCAGGAAAACCTATATCTTTTTATTTTTCGCTTACATCTTGCAGCTGTAAGTTCCAAAGAAATGGAAGATGCTTTTTAAACAAGCCAAGATAAAATGTATGCTGAGGGTGACTCTTCGGTAAACAGAAGCTGTCTTAAAATTTTTTTTGAACATTTGTAAAATCAAGAGCCTGACTTAGTCTCTAGTTGTGAGCAGTACCATGCCAGTTAGGTTAGTATTTCACTGAAGTTGACTGGATTGCTTGTTATTCTGCCTCAAGTTCTCAGGAAAAAAAAAAGATAGAGAGAGAAAATATAATAAATTACCGTAAGCTTTATTTTTGTTGTTATTTCTATTAAATTAAATAGAATGGATTTGGGGCTGTAGGGCAGTGTTCTTTCATAGCAATAGTATGTACATCATGAGTTTCAGGAAACCCTCAGTCTCAAGAATTTTAGAGGCTTTTACATTTTTGCTAATTAGTTTATTCTAGAAAAAGAAGTTTCAGTTGCAAGGTTTTCTCTCTTTTATTTCAATTTATGATCCATTACCATTTTTGCAACTCGCTTCTCTGGCTTCTTGTTCAGATGCAATTTGGCTACTTTTCTGCTGGGAAGTTGCATAGCCATATCTCTAGATATGCTGACCTTGGAGGGGAAATCACAACCCCAAGTTGGTTGCACAACACAATATTTCCTTTGATCAAATTTGAAGACAGTGGAGCTTTGATGTTGCAGGTCCCATGCTCCTTTGGTGTGTCACTTTGCTGGTGCTCTTGGACTCCACCTGGGCCCAGCAGTGTGATAGCGTGGAGGGAGAGCCTTGCCTGGATAGATGGCACAGCCCATTCTAAACACCGCTTTCAGTCACCTCAAGTATAAAGAAGTGGTCAGGTACAGTCAGCATGAATTCACAAAGGGGAAGTCATGTTTAACCAACTCTAGAGCCTTCTTGGATGGCATGACTGGCTGGAGAGATGAAGAGAGGGCAGTGGATGCTGTTTCATTTGACTTCATGCTTGTCTTGATGCTTGTCTTGCTTTTGACACTATCTCCCATAACACCCTCAAAAGCAAGCTGAGAAGTGCGAGCTAGAGCAAACAGTGAGGTGGATTGGGAACTGTTTAATTGACCAAGATCAGAAGGTTGTGATCAGCAGCTCACAGTCATATTTGAAGCCTGTAACTAGCAGTGTCCCCAGGAATTTAAGCCTGAGTCCAATCATGTTCAATTCATTCAGCAATGACCTTGATGAAATTAAGGGTGCTAGAGAGCACCCTTAGCAATTTTGCTGATGATCCAAACCTGGAAGGAGTGTGCTGTCATTAAAGGGACCTTGATAATGCCTTACCAGGGTGTGACAGAGCTGTGAAAAGCCATCCTTTTCTGTCCTGCACACCTAAGTGCAGAGCAAAAATTTCATCTGTTGTGGGAAGAACTGAGTGGTACCACCTCCATGGTAGAATCTATATGGGCTGGAGGATGCTTGGAATGCTGAGTCTAGATTGAAGAGTCATTCTGACAGATGAGAATGTCATCTTCCCCAAGTTTTAGGAGAAAACTTTTGTACAAGGGATATAATCAGTGGAACAGTAGAAGCATGTCTGTATTTTGGAAATACACATGGAGAGGAACCATAGATGGGCCAAGTGTGTGGCTGAAGTGTGGGTGGCAGAGACCAATCTGTACCTACTCGTGATGTGGGCCAAGCATCGATTGTGGCTGTGTCTTGCTGTGGAACTAGAGGAATGAAACTATCAGTTATGTAAAGCTAGGAGAGATTTTACTATGTACTTTTTTTTTTGTCTCTGTATAGAAATGTTTCATTACAGATTTTAACCTCTTCCAGTGTGCACCTAGGATGACAGCTATTTTCTAAAGAACCTATCTGGCTGATCGGCTGGATGAGCACTATGGTCTTCTACCTTAGAGAAAAAAAAGCTTGCTGTGGAATACTAGAAGTTAGAGACATTGCCCTCTCTTGGCAATCATTTGGTCCTTTCTGAGGTTTCAAAACCTCATTGACTAGCTAGGTTTCTGCTCATTTTTCCTGCCTGTTCCCTATTTAGTCTTGTCCTGTGCCTGTTCCTTCCCTGTGTGTGGTTGTGTGTCTTTATGGCGACAGTCAGCTCAACGATACATAACTTGCCATTCAGCTGAACCTAATTATACTGTTTAATATTGAAGTGTATGCAGTGGAACTGCCTGTTCTAATGCCAGCCCTGGGATGAGGACAACAGTCAAAAGAGATATAGTCCTTCAGGCATAATGATCCCAAATGGCACTTTAGTGGGATAGGAAAATTTTCAGCAGGTTCACATAGGAAGAATTGCTTGATGTCTGCACTGACTGACATTACTTCTTGCTGGAGGTCATGCCATCCTCAGGATTAAAGAAAGGGACTGCTTGCAAAGCCTTTTGGAAACTCTTGAGTCATGAGGCAAGAACTGTGGAATATGGAATGCCCGATATGATGAGTCCTGCATGACCTCCAAATACACTATGTGTGCCTGAGCATTCAAAAAGGAGATTGAAGGAGCATGTTTACCTTGGAATGAGACCCTGAATGTTGGGAAAATTTGCCACATTTCCCAGGGCAATTACTCTGAATTAAGCTGCAGGAATCCCTTTGCTCTTTGAGCAGCTCCTGGGAGTTTATTTGTATGGTAACAACCAAACTGAAAGAACAAGAGGGCCATATTTTGCAAGTTAGATGGATCACTATAAGTGTGAGGACTTCTGTACATCATAACTCCTGGATTGTTATTAAGATTAATATTGTGCTTTAGTCTGAACAGCTGAAATAGCAGAAAAAAAGACTTCTTATAATGCCAAAATATTGTGTATTTATTATGTTCTGCACTTTCATGGTATCTGTACTAGACTTTGTTCTTCTATGTTCTGGTTACCTTTTGAGAAGTAAGAATTCAGCAGTGGCTGCAAACTAATAAGCAGGTAAACTGAAAGACGAAAAAAAGAGAGAAAAAAAACCAGCACACTTGCTTGTAGAAAGATTTGCTTTCATCTTATTTTAGATGTTCAGAACTTCAAAGTGCAAATATACTAGCAACAGCAACAGCAATTCTAATATAAGAATTCTAGTTTCACCTCTAGCATTTAAATGAATCTATTATTTTTTCTGCATTTGAACACACCTTCACTCTCTAAAATACAAGAACTGTTTCATTCCAAAGAAGCCAAATATTCTTCTTGCAAGGCAAACAAACAATCAAGGGAAAACTGTAAGCAGTGGGAATGCCAGCTGGTAAAGTTGGAGCTACATTAAAAATAGAAAAACAAGGCTCCAGTAATAGCTACTTTCTGATTTAAATTTTTCCTTTACTCTTATAGTTACATATAGTTAATATATTACAGCTATGTTTAATGCACCTTTCATGCTCAATTTACTTTCAACTCCTCCCACGCACTTTGAAATCTTTTGCTAAATGCTCTGATTTCAATAAAAAGTTTCATTTTGAATATATTCATCAAGGGAGAAAATTCCAGGTGATTTACATTGCTGGCTTACTAAAGTTTTGACGTTCTAGTTCCAAACCTAGATAATGCTTTATGGTGACAGATGCATGCTTCCTGGTATGTGAAATAGTATTTATCAAGACAAGGAGCTTTCCAGTAGAAAACACTAATTCACCACTTCCAAAAGCATTCATGAAAATGCTGCAAGTTTGACAAATTCATTAAATCACAAGCAGATTTCCTTGAATCTCCTACACTGTGTGGTTTCCTAGGTGACTTCTGAAGAAACAGGGCAAGGAGATTCTGGGAATTCAGGGAAGGCGTGCAGATCAAGTCTTGATTTTGGCAATCCTGAAAGTGCAGGAGGCCCTCTTCTAGCCAGCATTCTCACATTTGCCATTCCCAAGTCTTTATTTGGCTACATGCCTGAGAATCTCCAGTCAAGTGGAGATACCATAACTTTAGGTTCCCCAAAACCATATTTGAAGTTTGGACACTCCATAGGCTCCTGTGAGCTCCCTTCCTCAGTTCTAAGAAGCTCTTGAGCACAACAGACATGTCCACAGTGACAATATAGTCTCATGGTTCCCTCCTGGGTTCTCATCTCCTTTTTGTTCACATACACACATTTTAATAGAACCCCAAGATCTCATCTTCAGTTTCTTCCCTCCAGAACAAAACCCAGCTAGGATTCTGGGACACCTTATGAGGATTGCAGTACAATCTCATAATATTACTAAACTGTGAATTGAAAAAAAATACAGAATGGTAATTACATCACAAGCCCATGGACATCATGTAGGCTGAAAGAAATAGAATCCATATAGGATGGATACATCCAGTTTGCTCTAGAAGGTAAGAATAGTAGATCACACTTGGCCAGAGTCTATAATGTGCCTCTGAAATTGCATTTAGCACTATAAGTGCAGCCAAAATTTCTGTCTGTGGCCTGAAGCTCTAGAATAGTCACATCACCTGAGTCAACTCCAAATTGTGCATTTCATGGTATCCATCCTTTTAAAATGGCCAAGTCTCAGAGCATCTGAGCTGTTTGCCCATGGAAAAAGTTGTGACATTTTGAAAGCCCTGCAAGAATTCTGGCATGGACTTGGATTAAATCACAGGCTAATGATGCTTTAGAGACATGGGCCCTGTAGGCAAGAGAACATGTGCATTTTTACATGTGTACCAATATCCTTTTAGTAGAAGTAACATTTCAAGCAAACAGTTATTGAGGTTCTTAATATTTAATTTTGCATGAAGCTTTACATTGCAGGAACTGTAACATTATTCTTGAAAATGGGTTGAGAAAATATTTCACACTGACAAAATTTAAGATCTAAATTACTCCAAGAAAGTTTATTTTTTATGTGTCAAGAGTTTTCCATTATGTAAGAGTTACTGCATTTACTGTCACAGTTTAGTTAGTTAGGCACTGCTTCAAGGCTGGAGGAAGTAGGAGGTGAGGAGTTGTTACACAGATAACTTTAAGATACATGTGCAATAACCATCTTTTAATTAACCTGCACCTTGACTGTTAATATATAAGCTAGCATGTTCCTGCTGCTAACATGCCCTTTGCCTTGCATCTTCTTAATATCAAAGAACTCCTTATCAAGTTCAAAAACATATGGTAATGTATAAGTTTAGAAAAGTTAGTCATCAAGTCATACCTGACCAAGTGTGTTCATTGGAGTGCCTATTTAAATGCCTTTTTGCATAATCAAATCTCTTCATTTCAGCATACATAATTTCTTGGGCCATTGCCCATCCAACTCATGGGTCTAAATCATTACATCTGATATTCATTATATAAATAATTATTTGCTATTAAGTAAAATTTTCCAGAGAATTTCAAATTTTCTTACAAGGATTCTAAAATCAAGTTCCTTATAAGGAAACTAAAATCAAGATAAATGCTAAATCTATTTTTAAGTGATCTTATTCTTCAGAGGTAATAAATGATTATAGTAACATTCTTCCTGAACTCCACTAATACCTATTTAATCAAAAAGAGATCTCATGTTAGAATGAGATCAAGTACTTGACAATAACTTTGGTCATCCATCCTTAATATATTTGGATAATTCAATTTCCTCAAGTTTTAGCAGAGACCCTGAGAACACTAGCAGTAGTGCACAGGATTGTCATAAATCGAGGTGCAGACATCTTATTTAGCAGTAATAACAAAAGCTGTTAGGTGTTCTGCACTTCAGAAAATCAAATCAGATGAGAATTTAATTCTTGCATGAACTACTGACTTTCTTGCTAGGATAGCTTTGCTGGCTTAAATGAAGTTACGTTACCGATGAATGTGTTTACTACTAAATGTGTTTGCTCTCTTGCTCAAAAGACCTATTCATTCTCATACAGAGTTGTCATGTCAGTAAGACTTAACCCATCTTTCCCAAAACAAAAGTGTTTTTGAAAATATCATAGCATCATTTCTCATAGAAATTGTGCAAAACAAACATTTTTTTCTCCTGCTTTGAATGTATATTTTACATATCCTGTTTACCAATATTGTATCTACTCAAGTCCAGGAGTGTTTACTCATGTGACAGTGACACAAAAATGACATTAACATGCTATATAGAGTGTCCTGGTCCCAACATGGGAGAACTTGCTAACACTGGGGAGAAGAGAATGTATATTCCTAGAAAGTTCTATCTTAGTATTAATGGAATTTAAACCTGGAGCTATTCTGACACAAAAAAAAAAAAAAAAAAAAAAAAAAGCAAAAAAAAACCAACATTTTGTTTTGGACGTTTTCTATAATTTCTTCAGAAAACTGAACCCAGTGACTATGCCAACTTGTTTTGTAGGAAGGAAACACAGAAAATCTGAACAAAATAATTTAGAAATCTCAGGAAGAAAATGAGACAGATTATTCGGAATATGCTACAGATACACTGCAATATGTCAATATATCAGGAAATTGGAGTTCTGGTAGGGAATCACCTAGTAGAGGTATATATGTTATTGCATAGAAATGCATGCTTAGTACTGCTGAAAAATCATCTTTGCTATACTGCTTTAGTTTTAATTTTACTACTCCCAGTTCTTGATTTCAAATCAGGTTACAAAAATATTTACATGCTCTAAAGCTCTATAGACCTTTGATAGACGTGGTAGGAATTATTCATTTATCATATCACAAATACCAGCATGTTGACTCAAGTACAATGTAGCATATGTTGCTCTTTCACAGGGATGATTTCCATCATCTCAAGATTTTTCATTTCTCACTCAAACTGTGTATCTTCTCTAGATGCCTAGCATTGTCAGATTTATATTTAAAGATCAAGGGTTTCTATGATAGTTCTTGTGAATTTATTGTGTATTATTATTTAATAAGGAGCAAGCTTTATTTGTGGTATGCTTCTATACAACATTACTAAAAGTGATTCATAATCCCAGTGGTATGTGCCATATAATTTATCTGAGATCACAGTTTTTGGAAAAAAAAATCACTGTCAAAATACTTTTATTTAAAAGTCATTGAAGAATATAAAACTGTATTTACTGAATTAAGTAGAAATACTTGATTCTACTAATTCTAATTCTCTTTAAGAGCAAGACACATAGCAAACTAGTAGAAGACAGAACTCAAGTACTTGTGACATCTTCAGAAACAGTGACTTGTTACTGTTATTACCAGGCCAAAAGTGCACGGGAGCTTCTTTTTATCTTTGTTAGACTAAAAACTGTATAAATGAAGACTGATTCTGACCATATGATATATATAATCTCTCTCTATATAATATATATTTCAACTTCCATCTTCCATCATCAAAGAATTCCGGTTAGTTATCTACCTTTTTATTTCAGTATTTTGTCCAACAATATATGATAGAAAACCTCTATGGTCAGGTTATGCTGCATTAGGTTGCCAGACATGGAGGAGCTAAAGAAAAAAAAATCAATTTCTGAAAAGAGAAAGAGAAGAAAATAGAAAAAAGAAAGAAAGAAAAAAAAAAGAGTGTAGTTGATTTGAATCTGTGTGCTAAAAAAAAGATTTAGAAATTCTACAGTCCAGAGAGCGCATATGGGAGTAAGAGAGTGTAAGTGGGAGTAAGGATATACAGGTGGGAAAGAAAAGTTGTCAAGAATCTTTTGTAAAGGATCTTTCATTCTTTCCTCCAAATTCTGTAGAAAATATTGTCTTTGTGTAGGTAACAGTAATGTCTCTCACAGTCTTTAATAATAAGCAGTCTTAACTTATTAAACTAAGATCTACTTCTGTTTAAGTTTTACTCTGTTGCCCTAATAACTCGTACCTCATTCGAACGATCTTATATTGCTTATTTTTTTATTGAAAAAATGAATAAAGGAAAAGAGAGGATTTAAAAATTTTTATTAACAACTGTGGATATTCACTGTGTCCCTCTATTGTGGAGATCATGTAAGACTGAACCATACAATAGATATCCATACTACTATGGTTAAAATATGTACTTTTCTGTTAAAAAATCTATGGACTAGCTGGTTTTCATCCTTGCCCTTTGGCTGGCAAAATCAGTGGTTTTCTTTTCACACTATTTCTTATTTAAAATCCTACGTAATCCACCATATTTTGTCCAGCCTTGTATAAATTTATGTGTGATTATGGAATGGGAGGAAAAAGAGAATGGTTGGACTTCATGAATTTTATATTCTACTTGCATATAGCAGACCCATACATGTGAATAATTGTTATGTTTTTGACACTGTACCCCGATTTATATTGTCCCTGAACAAATTGTTTCACAGGAGGAAGAGAATCTTTTAAATCTTACTTGCAGAGTGATCTGGTAAATCTTCCCTCTGTCCCTGTTTTGGTGATTGTTGTTTTTCCTGGCCTGTGTATGCCTGTGAAAGAAATCTGTCATTTCCTGATAAGCGTGGGATACAAAGTGACAGAACAGAGTTAGACAAGCCAGGTAGTTGCAAAAAAAGGAATTTCACCGTATCTCTCCTAGATGTGCCTTAGAGTGGGTGAAAAAAGTATTTAAAAAATAATCAAGTTCTTGCAACTTTTTTATATGTGGGTAGAGGGTTTATCTGCAATATGGTGCTGCATCCCAATAATATGATTCAATGCCTGCGATTATTTAGGTTTCATTGATTCTGATTATTATAATTTCAGGATAACCCATTATTCACTATAACATCTCAACTTCTAGCATTTTGATGACCGTTTTAAAGTTAATCAATATAATGTAACAGGAGCAATTTATGAGAGCTGTCTTTGCCTCAGTCAGATTGCAGACAAACTGTGATCTGCACTTCCAGACAGGGATCAATGTTTGCTTCCATTGTTTTCCTAAATTATTTCAGATCTATACCAGGGAATTTTCAAAGGCATCTACTAGCTCAGTGTTATGGATTTCCTTCTTCCTTTTGTTTTTTAACTGTTTCTTTTCCTCGTGCTCCAGAATGCAAAAAAAGCAGTAGTCTTAAAGTATACCCCAAAAAGAAGCATACTGATCACGTTGGCCATTGACAGAATGAGATAACACATTATGTTTCAGAATAACGATTATGAAGAATACCAGAAAGAAAGTGAACATGTCAAATTTAAACTTATTAAAACAACTGGCATCAGTGAAACTGTTCAATTGATGTGGTAGAGAGGAATGCTGATTTGCCCTGAGCAGTAACTAGAGAATGATCAGGAGAAAAAGTATCTGATTTTTTTTTTCTTTAGAGTTGTTGCAAGTGAAAGAAGTTCTTTAACCTTGGCTATTCAATACACATTTAAAATGCATTGTTTTCTATCAAAATTAAACTCACGATATCTTAATTGATTAGAATTACTAGAATAATGAGAATACTAGAACAATCTTTCCATTAGTTCAGCTTCCAGAATATGAATAGAAGGCAGAAATCTGAACACTGTGTCTTCCATAATTATGGTTCTAATCAATCTGAAATCTGGAACCTAAAGAGATTTTTTTTTTGACAGAATTGGAATATGTTGGCGAATCTAGCTAAGTACACAAAATTTCCTTGATTAATATATAACTTGCACGAAGATGAGCTGTAGAAATGCTGGTTTGTTATTCCAGCTGACACAAATTAAGGTGCTACATGATGTAGGAAATGTTTTCCTTCTTAGAGCTTGGTACATATTTAATCCTTATACTGCAGAGAAATCATGCCCATCTGTCACTGGATGTGTCCCTGGTAATGTTTTAACATGCAAAAAAGATCAAGTTCCAACATGCAAATATATGTTTTGGCATAGAAGAGATGGATTTGGTTAAGGCACCGAGCAATCACAGCTGGCTTCCTTCTTCAGTTTGTTACAAATCAAAATATATTTCCTCTCTGGGCAACATTATTAATGATCTAGGTGTTATATGGAGAATAAAAACTTTTCTTTTTCATTTGTCAAGCTTGTGACATAAATTGATTTTGAGTGTTAACATGCTGAACAGTACCAGAAGACCAGAGCTTGCCCAAAGAACCTAGAGGTACAAGCCATATGGCATTCTACAACACAAAGTGCAGTTCTATAAATGCTACTTATCACACACGTATATTGGCAGGTATGTTATTGCACTAATCCAAACAACCTGCCGTGATGCCATATAAATGCAGAAAGAAATCCAGAAATAATTCTTGGCTCTCCTATTTGTTGACTCTGATGACTTGACAGAATGTAGGCATAATTTACTCTTACGGAGAGGTCTTGCATCAGACACGGCAAAGCATTTCAGTGCAAAGTTTACATCTTTAATGTGGCATGTGGATCAAGCCAAAAACTCTGGTAGAACAAGCAAGCATCCCTCATCATCAGACTTTACAGTGCTAAGAAGTGGAGGCCTACACAAATCTGTACTGGCACACCACTTTATCATCAATACAAAGTATAAAATTAATAGAGGCAGGAATTAACTATCCAGGATGCTATCAGGAAATTGGTATTCCCTTACTACATTTATGCCCACCATCTAGATGCAGTAATTATGCCTGCAACTTTTTTTTTTTTTGTATCGGATAGATAACTCTGTGTTGAAATAATTTCACTTATACTTGGAATGTTTTCCTTGCGACTATAACATCAAATTAAAGAAATGATGCGGCTTTTTAAAATCAAAAGGAGATTTTTCTGAAATTAAATCCAGCATAGAGGGCTGAATAAACACTTAAGACATAATACATCTGCCCTGCCTACCAACTTTTTGGCATTACTTTGTTGCAGGGTTGAATAAATACATATTTGGAGACTGTGGAGAATGACATGGATGAATTGTGGCTACTATAAACATAATGTGAGTGTGTAAATTGCACCTGATGATATATCAATTACAAAGTTACACTCTCTGTAAAAAAAAAAAAAAAAGAAGCAGGTAATGTTTTACTTGTTAGTCAGAAAGGCTGATCCTTATAGGCTGAGCCTTCAGTATAAACTCAGTAACACCACAGTCAAGAATATATGTCCATAGTGAATATAACACTTCATACGATATAAAGCCACCTGGGAAGACCCTTTTTTCTCCCATGACCTTATTTCTTAGCTTAAGTCTAACTTTTTTTCTATCTTCAACTCCACAACAGAGTCACTGGCTTCTTAGTGGACTGTCCTGATGCCAATAGTCATGTGAATAAGTGAAGATTGCTCACTTGAATACACACTTTAGGATAATCCATATAACATGAGTGACTAAACCTCCAAATTATAAAACTGATGATAAGATTGACATTTTAGACCTAAATCAGAAATTAAACCCTTTCTTGGGACTTAAAAATCTTGTAATTCCATGTTGCTTTAAAATCAGTACACAGATGTTTTAGTTTTTAAATTTTTTTATTTTATTCTAATTCATTTTTTCTAGGTCATGCATTTTATTATTTCCCAGCATTTCAGCTCATTTTTGATTGCTCTACTTATGTGAAAAAATAAGACCTGTGCCACATATCAGCATATCAGGGGTGAGACTGAAACCATCTCTTCTTTAGATATAACTAAAGGATTCCCATAATGAAAATGATTGTGACTATTGTAGTGTCAGCCTTCATGTCAGCTATGAAGGCTGGCCAAAGGTAGATCATATTATATAGGAAACAGTATGAATTCTTTGAATTAAGGTAGTGTGACTTCACAAGAAGCATAGCCTGAAGCAGAATAATGTTCCTAAGTTCTTGGAACATATTGGGAGTGTGAAAGAGACAAAGCAGAGCAGAAGAAAAACAAATTGTCATCCAAACAAATACCTTTGGGAAAAACAAGAGGAAGCATTAATGTATTTTTCACTTTTTTTAGTATATCTGATCATGTGGATCAGTAGCAGGAGCTGCTGGGAGACCAGAAAGCAAAATCATGATTGTGTCAAACTTTACCATCTCTGTTGGTAAAACAGTGTTCTTTTCAGAAAAGACCTAGCGATGTCAGAGAGGAATCCCTTCACTGTTCACTAACATTGGGCCCAACATGTTCACACCACTCTGTGTGCTTGTTCTTTAGCTGTGTTATTGTGGCAGTGTGAAATGGATGTGGGAAAAGCATTTATAAACTGTGGATAACTGTTCTAAGATTGGGCTTAGATATGTTAACTTACACTTAAAGAAGAGCTAGATCACTAGTATCTCCTCAGTGAAGGAGCAGATGTGCCAGCTCTGACAGCTGTTTATTAATTAGAAAAGCAGATTTAATTTAAAACCCAAGATGTAACTCTACTTATAAAATATTACTGCTGTACTACCCATCTTTCCACTCCAAACCAACTTTAGTACCGTTTCCTCTAAAATTTAGTCAAGACTATACCTGGTACTACTGTATTTTGTGCAAGATGAAGGATTTTGAGAGCTCTCAGGCAACTTTAATTAAAATAAGTGCTTACAGTTCTCCTAACTGGCAAAGTTGTCAACAGTTCACAGAGGCAAAACGGCTTGAAAACTGAACTCCACTTTACTTCGAGAAGCGGGTTTTCCTGTTAAGTGTTGAATTATAGCACAGAACAGCCTGTGGAAATCTGCGCTGCCGAGTCTTATGAAGACTTCGTGGAGCATGTCAGTTCTCACTGTTGGCAAGTTGACTTTGGTGTGAGCACTAAATCTGGTGCAAAGAAATGCAAGTTATAAAATGCTACATTTTAAAACAGAGATCTAGTTGAAATGTTCTAAGATCAAGGACAGATATTGAGGATCTTGTAAAAACAGATTTCAAATTATATTACTGAAAAAGGAAAAAAAAAATTCTCTTAGCACAACTCCATTGGCTCTGAACAATAATCACTAGTCTTGTATGGGCTGAGCTACTACAACCTATAAATGTATAGATTATACAATCTATATTATACAAGAATGTGAGACTATTTCCCTTAGCTGTAAGGTGAATTTTGACAGCCTGATCCTTCCTCCTGCCTTCCACATTGGTTCTCATTTTTGCTTCCCACAACAGTCATGTTACTGCAGCTCAGGGCTGGTGGTGTGTTTTCATCTTTTTGAAATGTTCATCACATAGTGGCCTTTGCAAATCATTAAGACAAACACTAGGAAAAAAAATGGGCTTGATCAAAAATTACAACAATCCAATACCAAAAACAAATTGATAAGCAAAGCTGTTATTGTCATCTTAGCACATTGAATAAGCTGTTACACCAAATCTTCTCTTCTCTTCTCTTCTCTTCTCTTCTCTTCTCTTCTCTTCTCTTCTCTTCTCTTCTCTTCTCTTCTCTTCTCTTCTTTTCTTTTCTTTTCTTTTCTGAGATAAAAGAACACTAAGGAACTTCTAGAGTGTTCTCTGTTGCCAAAATTAGAATAAAACCCTGAAGAAATAAACAACAATGTTTTTAAGAAACAGGTAAGAGATGGAAACTTTAATGTAACTGCATTAAGCTGCCCTACAGGCAGACAGGGTAATGAAATTGAACTGATTCTCTGCAGCGGTGAAGAATATCGCCATACTTTACTGTTCTGACCAAGACAGTCCCTGTAACTCTGCACTAATTAGCTTTGGAAAAGACAGAATATTGATTTTGTCTTGGGAAAATGTGACATACATAGTCCAAAACTTTTTTGAATTATTTCCTTATATAATACATACACTGCAAAGACATATTCCAATATGAAATAATATAATTTAATTATTTGCTTATGCATCTAATAAGACAGATACACCCAACTAGCATTTCTTTAGACTTCTTGCTTATCAAGATTAAGGATAAAATATATCATCAGAGACACACAGTTGTAGCCTTAGTTTTTATAGTGTTTGTCCACTTATGGTATGCATAATGGCATGATTAATTTAAAGGAAAAATCTGTTTCTACTCAACTCTTAAATGGGGAGCATTAAGGAAAAAATAAGTTTCTTTTCTCCACCATGGATTGAAGGTAATATCCCCAGGAGATTTCTAGACTAGGAAGGAGCAGGCTGATGTTATTGCAATGCAGATATTATCAGTGTTTATGAATGCCTGAAGAGAGGGTGTAAAGAGAATGCGGGCAGACTCTTCTTGGTGGTGCCCAGGACAGGACACAGACAATGGGCACAAACCAAAACACAGGAAATTCCATCTGAACAGACCAGAAGACTTCTTTTGCTGCATGGATGACTGAGCTCTGGAAGCGGTTGCTCAGGTAAGACTTGTGGAGTCTCCATTCTTGGAGAAATTCAGAACCCGAGTGGCCATGATCCTGGGCAGGCTGCTGCAGCTGGTCCTGCTTGAGCTGGGTGCTCAGACTGAATAATCTCCAGAAGTTCCTTCCAACCTCAGCTCTTCTGGGATTCTGTAACTCCATTTCAAGGGGATCCCATAGCACTTTCCAGCTCAACTTGAGTTCTCTCTTACATCTATCTTGTCTTCCTTGTTATATATAACTTGCAATAATGGGAAGAAACAAAAAGGGAGGAAAGCAGATGTTGAAGCCAGCACAGCCTTTGGTACTAGCAGAGGAGGATGGGCTCTGGAGAGAGCCCAGGAGAAGAATGGGGAACGTAAGACTTCCTAGCTTGGGAGGAGGGAGAGGAGGAGGAGAGAAGCAGTAGCACAACGCATTCCTCCTGAGGGATAGGACAGAGGGAAGGGAAAGAAGCCACTGCAGCAATGGAGAAGGGGACTCGTGGGGGAAACTGATGGGGTGACAGTGTACCAGGGCCTTGGCTGGGGTGGTGCAACCTCTGAGTTAAGTGGGCATTGCTTCACAGCCTGGTGGGACTAGAGAACTGAAATGACACTAGGCTGATCTAGAAAGGGCAGTGCCAGAGCACACTGTGTGGTTTGCTTCCCATTGCTTTGCTTGTACATAAGCCAGCACGTATATAACAAATGTGCTACACAAGTTAAATCCCTATGAATTCACAAGAGAATTCATGTTTGTTTCAAATGGAGACAAACAACAATGGGTAGCAAATTAATACTCAAGCTGCATAAACTAAGAAGTATTCTTAGCCCTTTCACTAATGCCTAAACACATTTAATCATCTCCTAAACCATAAAGAAGACCACATTTCGGCCTGAGATGAAAATCTAGTCACACCAGCATAAGCAACATATAATTAAACAATGACTAATCTGCCAAGTGCAGTCCTCAACTTCAGTCCCATGTCTAAGGTTCTCTTCCAAGCCCATTGGTTTTTAATGTCGAAAATGAGACTAGAATATGTGTCTAATTTTTTACATTAATTTACATATGAAATTCCATGGAGGTCTCAATATTATTTTAAAGGAAGATTTGTAATAATTTTGTGATTCTGTAATAGCTTTTTTAGCCATTTTTATTACTTGGGTTTATATATATATGCATAGTTTAATTTTAATATTACATATTTTCATCTATCTGATTTAAAAGGTAGGACATTTGAATTACAGTTATATTCTGTGTGTAGGTAAACATTTGTGCCAAGGGCTATAAAAAACAGTGAGAAACTATGTGGTGAGCTTAAGAAGGAAGTCACTTCACTGAAACTCGAACAGTTCTTTTGTGTGAGCTTTAAAAGATGCTAAAAGCATAGCAGTTCAAAGAAAGAGCTCAATTGTAAAGGTGTTATACGTACAAGAGTTTTGCAGGAAATGGCCCTTCATTACTGACAAATAATCCCCCATTTAAAAAGTAACATGAGGTTAGCAACTAAATAATTTATAATGCATTAAGAGGAAGAGTAACAGATGATTATTGAAAAGAAATATAAATGATATTAAGGTAAAATATTTTGAAGTTCAATTAAGAGACTAGTTATAAGATTTACATTAAATAATTAAAGAGATATTTGAATTATATGTTGTGCCGTAAAGGCAAGTGCTAATATTGGAAGAAAGGACATGTCGATACTGTTGGCATTATGGGATATTGAATCAAAAAAAAAAAAAGGAGAACCTTCTGAGGAAAAGTAAGGAGCTCAACCAGAAAATTGTGAAAATTTCTCACAAAACATATTAAAGTAATATCCAAAGGCCTGTTCTTTATAGGATTCTTAGTATCTATTATATATTAATATATTCACTCTTCCCATTTGTGCTGTTTTCCCCAATGTGTCTCCAAGAGCTGAGTAAGGAATTGAGGAAGATCATTTTCTTAAATGTATCACTATAATTAATTTTATATTATCATTATTATTACTTTTGTAACAGTAAGCCCAAGAAATCTCAATCTGGGATATCACCAATGTTCTCGTGCGATTCAGAAGTTAAACAGTTGCAGTATCTGCCCTTTCTAGGAAAAACAAACAAATATGGCCTGAACATTCACACTGATCCATTGATGTCTGTCTGTTCTGGATCTTTCGTGGAAAAGTGGTCACTCCTCCACATTACTTTAGAATGTCTTTTTCCAGAAAGTCATTTGTTAAAGTGCCTCACACAGGCTGAGCTCTTCCAGTACTTATTTTTTTT
>JAWLRI010000002.1:5200412-5220270 GCA_034781795.1 Crypturellus tataupa
TTAGAATGTCTTTTTCCAGAAAGTCATTTGTTAAAGTGCCTCACACAGGCTGAGCTCTTCCAGTACTTATTTTTTTTGTTTGTTTCTTTTTAAAACTAAAATGTTTGCTATTGGTCTGTGAAAAAGCTAAAATCAGTGAGTGCCCCCATCATGTCTTTCCCTAGTGCCTTGCAGCATAACAGATATATGCTGCATATACATCTTCTGAAAATTGAAATATATGCATGCCAAAAAACCTCATAGGAAAAAAATAATTAGGGAAAAACAGATACATTCTCAGCAATGCACTTGCTGTTTTGTAGTTTCTGAAATAAATGCATTTAGGAAAATAACCTGATGTTATATGTTCTTTTTCTTTTGCCCATTTGAAATATAATCTGCTTGAATATCATCAGCCAGAAAAGTGGCTTATTCATTTCCAAATTTTTTGGATACTGCTCTGACTGATTCTGCTGACACAGACTAAAGAAAGCTCATTTTTCATTTTTTGGCTTATTTACTATGGGCAATTGACAGCACTTTGGGCTAGATCCAAAACCTGTCAAAGCCATGAATAATCCATCCGCTTGCTGAGCTAATAGCTAGTTCTGCTGCTTCTTTTTTGCGCCAAGTCATATGCAGACAGCTCTCCAAGCCTGGCAGCCTGGGGCAACCTCAGCAGCCGCAGCCTCCTGTGCAGCAGAAGATGGCCAGTTTGAGTCCCCAGATGACACTGGGAGAGAAAATCATCTGGAAGAAAGAAGCCCCTTAAGATTCCCCAGTCCAAGAGGCACCAAAGCATTTTGTTGGAGGCAGAGGGAGAGGGGGAAAGCACCCAGTTCATCTCTTACTGTCCTGCTCCCGGAGGATAAAGAAAAGCCAAAAGCCAAAGACAAGCAGAGAGAGAGTGAAAGCAAACCCTAATGTCCTCTTGCCAGAGGAACTGGGCTGTGGAAAGCAGACGAATCTCTGCCCGGTAACTCCCAGGACAAGATGTAAGTGCCTGAGCTGGCACCATCAGCTCAGCTGGTGGCCTTTTTTTTTTTTTCCCCTAGCTGAAGTCCTCGTTAGGTTTTTAAACAATTTATGTAAAATCTTATCCTATAGCTTTTATACTTCCTTAAATCCTATTCCTTCATCATGAGCTTTTTCTTTAGGATGTTTGGATATGTAATAAAACCATCTGTTTTCTTTTGCCAACAGAGCTACCAAGTTTTGTGTTGACCCACATGGGAGACCTTTTCTTACTGCTCATGGAGGCAAATTGCAGATTGGTACACTTAAATGTTAAGTGTCAGCCTTTAATCAACTCAACCTGTAGGACTTAGAGCACGACCATATGTATGGAAGAGGAAAGCTGGTAGCTGCCTTCCTTGGAAAACTGGGCAGACATATGGGAAGTAGATGGGTAGGTGGTTGATATCATGACTTGCTTACAGGGGTGGGATGTGTATGTGTGTGGGAGGGAATCCTTGCTAGGCTTCTTTGGTAGCTGTAGGATGAAGATAACTTTGAGTAAATGAGTGCTTTGGGAACTGGAAAAATCTGCTGGAAGGCCTGGGTGCTGCATTCTGGTGGGCTTGTGAGAACCTGGAGGTGGTGAGCATGGGTTTTGAATCCCAACTGTGATTGCTGCCATCCTTATGGAGGCTGCTGTTGCTTCACAGTGCCCTTCCACAGCTGAGATTCATGAGGAAATCTTCAGTTTTCAGGAAGCGGGGGGGTGAGGAAAAAAAAAAAAAAGCTAGAAAGCAATTCTACAGCCCAACTTACAAGAATGTTGTTAAGTCAGGACAAGTCTGTCACTTGTGTATTACAGCACTAATGTAGCTGTGCTGCCAGTTCCTTTGCTGCAGAAGGAAATGATAGGGAGTCTTGCTGGCACTGCTTCCTCTCTGCAGTTAGAAGAAGATGCTTCTTCTGCTGCACAGAGGCAAATGAGAAGGGTGCCAGATTACAGATTTTGGCCTGTCTCCTGAATCTTTATAAACTGTATTTGCATGTGAATTTTTAGTTTGCTTCAGGAGAAAAGAGTGTTTTTTTCTGAAATCTTGACCCAAGTTTCTTTATTGCACGTTGGCTTTTGTTTCATGGATGAATCAACCTCATGGTTCTACATTTCACAATGTCTTTCTTTGAAATCTCCAAGTAGGGTGGGAAGCCTGACAGACTTTCATGCCCTTGGCTCCATTAAGGCTTCTTCTCCCTTGAGCAGTTTGCAGTCCAGGCAGAATCTTTCAGCTTAGAACACACTTGCTTGACCTGGAATGGCCCGATAGATCGTAATGAGCAGCACTGAGAAAGTACATGCCTGTACATGCCAAAGGCTATTCCTTGGCTCTTAACCAAGGTTAGATTTATGAGACAGAAGGAGCATAGACCAGTGGGCATACTTCTAGGGTCCCACCAGCGCTGCAGGGACAGTCTATACGGAAGTTTTCACCCACATGTTCCCTATGTCGTGCTGAAGGAGCTTTAAAAAATTATTCTGGAGCCCTGGAATCTAATCTGCAAAGATGATGGCAGATCTATAAAGATGCCATTTTGCAATGACAGGAGCATTTTGCTTACATTACTTTTTGTCTTTTGTATATGCTAATATGGGAATTTATGTGTATTTCACGGAGATAATGTAAATAATTTAATTAGATTTTTTTCCTTGTCTTTCCTTATTAAATGGAAAGATAAAAATGATTTTTTAATTCTATAGTCACTTTTAAAAATCAGGCAAATTTTCAAACTTACAATTCAGACCAGTCATTAACGTATGAGTAGGCTGACACTGTAGTTAGTTCTGTTTCAAGCAGACACTCCAATAATAAAGTCCTCATTTCTCATAGATTCTTAGAGAAGAATATTTCCTAGAACTTCAAATACTGACATGTAGCCACTCTTGTTGATTATAAATGCTTGTCTTAAATGTTTATGACCATTATAGGAACATGTACTTTGATAAGATACTATAGGCAAAATCGTTATTCTTAATTTCAGAGAGGTACAAAAGGAACATGCCTTAAACAAACATGGACAGCAGAAAACCAAGAAAAGTTTAGAGAATAAAGAAGTAATGCTATGTAATGCTAAAGGAAAGGAACTTGAAAGTAGAGAAATGCCTTTAGGCAAGCAGGGTTTTTTACATGCTTTGCAAATAAATAGCATTACATCAAAGAAATTCTTGATTCTAACGTTGTGCTTGTAATTGGAACTGCCTGCAAGACTTTTTCTCTTTCTTTTTCTTTAGCTTTTTGAGTATGTTACATAAGGTCTCTTATTTTCTTCAGGTCCCAGCTGGTCTGCCGCACTCTGATGTTAGATCAATCTATTAGTCCACTCAGTTTATGAAATGCCTTTTTAAATTTCAGCTATTCCGGTAGAATATGGGGCTATATTATTTCACTTTCCATTACATTTTCTGTTATGCCAAGTTAGACACGATTTATCTGTGGGTGTTATTTCCAGATGGAATGGCTCAGCCCAACAGATCAGGTGTAAAATGTAGCAACAAAAGTTTAAAAAAGTAAAAAAAAATCCTGAAGCAATCCTGCATAAATTGTAAGTTTTGCCTGAAAAATCCAAAAGGGGGTGGAGGTGAAAGCACTAAGTATTTATGTAATTTTAATCATGTACTGTAAAATTTTGAGGGATTCGTTTTTTTTTTTCTTTTCTTTTTGAAAAGTCTACCCAAGTCCTTCAAGCAGGGAATGACTTAAATTCCGTTCAGTTTAATGTAGGCAACTAATGCCTCCTGCAAAATCCCCAAATTCTCTGCAAATAATTTTCTGTTGTCCTGCAGTTTACACATGCCTATGCAGCTAATTACCCTCTCAGGTGCACATGTGTTTCCCCAACATACACCAAAAATCTTTGCACTCTTTCTCCTCCCAGACCTAACGCTGTGGAGATGGACTGAGTAAGAGCATGATTCATAGGAGAGGGTCAGCTGATGCTTCTCCACTGATCAGATATTTCTGCATTCTTGAAGAGGTGACATGTGCTTGCTCTTTACAGTAGCAGATTAAATTTCTCTGCTCTAGCAAGTGGAAAAGCTTGGAAAGTAGCTTCTCAGATTAGATTATCCTCCTGCACCTCCAAATCTTAAGAATTTCCATGGGAAGTTCTAAAAAACACAATGTGTATTTCCTCTCCCCTTTGTAATGGGAATTTCTGAAAAATTTAATGTAAGACATGTCAAAACCTTCGGAATTTAAAATCTCCTGTTGGTTTGGTAAAATGACATCACATTAATCTGTATCTTTCCTGATGGTGTCATACCCTTAAGGGGGAACAGCCATAAAGCACAGTAGAATAGAGGTAGCAGATTTCCAGTGTTTCCGGCAGTGTGGAGGGACTACAGCTCTCTCTAAGCACGAAGGATCTCACAAGTCCTGCGACGCTCTGGGGATCTTCAAGTTTCTGTAGGGGCCGTATAGTCTGCCCCTGGGATAGAACAGGGATTAGAAATACAGCACTCATAAGGAGACATGACAAACATTCTGATTAGGATCAAATCAAACCAGAATGAAGCATTTTGCTTTGAGCTTTCCTATGGAAAATCAGGACTTGATTCCCAGGGTGAACTGCAATTGATACAAAGCATTGATCTATCAGTAAATCATTTCAGTGGAAAAACTCAAGTAGCTTTAATTATATCTGCTGCACAAGATTTATTCATTTTTCCTCAAACATAAGCTGAATTAATTACTTTCAGAAGAGCAGAGAGTGCTCAAATTGCCTCGGTATTTTGGAGGAAAACTTGAAAATTAGTGGCAACATCTTTGAAAAGTCATAGTTAAAGATTTGAGCCCTCTAGTCTCTGCCTAGGTACATAAGTGCAGGATCCAACTTTCAGCATATGCTGGCTGATCATCAAGTAGCTTTTACAAAGGCATGAGTTTCTTTATAATGTTGTTTATCAGATGTGTATTTTTTTGTTCATCCCAAAGAGTCCTCAGTTTAAAAAAATCTATTTTCTGGTCAATGTGAGCAGTTGTGTACTAGCATCCATTTCAGAGTTACATCTTCATATTAAATTCATTAAACAAATACAAGTGCATAACTTTCAGAACTTTATTGAAAAGTGAGTGCAAATAAGAGATATTGCTACTTTTATATATTTTTATTTTAATTAAGCTGAAGAAAATGTTTCCAGTACAGTTGAGAGTTGTTAGCCTTGCTGATCTGACACAAGTGTGCAAGAGTGAACTGATGTTATTTATCAGTAGGGATTATCCATAGAATTCTTATCAGAGTTTCAGGTACAGAAATAATTGTACTGTTGCATGTAGGTTCAGCAACTATGTTCAGCTTCCAGGGTAGACTATGTAGAGTCGCAGTTAACAAAACCTCAAAAAACAATTTTTTCTAAAACTTAGTTTCTAAAAGAACTATTTGCATGAAACCTAGGGATAGAGAAATATGCCATGTACTAAATTTACTTTAAAAGTAGACAAAGAGCTTCAGATACAACAACCAAGTGTATCAAATGTAAAATGTAACGTTGGCAAAAGATCTTTTTCATGTCTGACTGAGGCTGTATTCTTCTCCTTTAGCTCTTTTTCAAGTCTAAAACACATAAGACTAGAACTGTACATTTTCTTGTTCAGCTTTAACAGAAGCAATGCACATATGTGACTGTAGGATCTCTCTCCAGTGCCAGGTCATTTGTATTCAGAATAGCAAAAGTATGTTTTAGAAAGGGTTCATCTTAACTGGCTACACAAGCTGATAAGAAACATTCCAATGAGCAGAGACAAAAATAAATGTAGAAGAGATTATATGATGATATCAGCAGCATATTTCTGCAGTGTAGTTATTATCATTGTTACACCCAAAATAAGAACTGCTAGTAGCAAAACCACTCCAAGTTTAATTAATTTAGCACAAGCTGTTTCCAGTTTTTCCAAAGTCATAGGAGCAATGAGCTGGGAGTGAAATGATGAGGGGAACTGCATGAAATCACCTCCGTCATCTCCTGCGCTGTAAAAATCACAGTGCATCAGCTTCCAAAATGAAGTCACGCAAGCACAAAAATAGAAGTAGCAAAATGAAAAATAAACCTGCCATTTACTGAGCAGCATTGAGTACTTTGGTTGCATTTGGTTTGAATGGCAACGTACTGACTGGAGGGAAGAGGAGCCTGGCGATTCAGCAGACCGAAGCTTTCCAAGGCATGGCTATTTACTGTCACTTGTGCTATCGGTGACGTGCACAGATCCTGATGGGAACTAATGTTTCCTGACCAAATCTATGCTGTTGACACGATGAATGCAACAGGGACTGGTGACAGAGGTGAACAGTGTAGAAGTCATAAACTTCTTTATATTATATGCTATTGTGTATGTACTATAATGGGTAAGTATATTTACAAATGGATATTATGCCTCCAGAATAGATGTATATTAAAATTTTATTTTGTCCATTTCTTTTTCAGTCAGCATATTTCCAAATAATCTATGAATTTCGGTTAGGCTTTTCAGTTAAACTTGGGCAGAATGGGTCAGGGCACAGTTGGTCCGTAAATAACAATCTATGCTTTAGGTGTTTTTACTAGCATAGAAAGGATTTCGCCTTAAAATCAAAATAGGGAGGCTTTTCAGTCAAAGCTTGCTAAAAAAAAAGATAACTACGAAGAAAACACAAATCTTTGTCCCTTGTGTATTATGCTCCATATGGTGTTTATTTTAAAACTGAAAATATTGCAATTAATTTACCATACAAGTTTGCATATTTATACTGCCTTTGTCTATCACTGAGATGAAAGATTTTAAGTGTGGTTTTGTGTGTGTGTGTTTATTACCAACTTCGTAATATCTGGTATTTTTCTCAAAGTCTGAGTTACACGACTACCTGAGAATATCAACTTCAGAGTGGAGGCGGGAAAGGAATCCCTTGACTTTCATAAATGAATGTCTGATTTCCCAGGTTTTGATAAGAAAATATATAAATAAAGCTATGAAAACAAGTAAATTATAAAGGACGTGTAAATTGTAAATAAAAGGACCCCCACATTACTTTTACTAAAATAATGTGAGATTTAAATATAATTTGGAGAAAGAAGAATTAAGATTCAAAAGGTACTGGATTTGCAAATACCCTGGGAATGAATGTTCAGTGCTGAGAGAATAGAAGTAGCTTGAAATTACCTTGGGTAGCTCCAGGTTACTCCCAATTCAGGAGGTTTCAAGAGGACTGTAAAAGAAAAGAGAAAATTGAGCTTTGAAAGTATTTGTCTTTATCCATATTTTAAATATGTTTAATAAATTTTCAGCACCAGCTAAGAAACATTTTGTTTTATTATTCTGTGAAAGATATTCTATACAAATTAATCATACCAGTCAGACCCAATCTGTTTAAGAGGTTCTTTGTGTGCCACAGGGATGGCACAAACACTGAGTGTATTTTCTTTTGTTGCATTCAATTTTTGGAAAGAAGATATTGTAATAAAAGAGAACAAAATGTACCTAGTTTTGTACCTTGGCATCAGCTATTCCTTGGAATTTTTACTACTGCCAGTGCTAAATCATTTCCTGGAACTTTATATGTAGGTAGTAAGTTACATTTTTGTACATTCCTTCAGGCCAGCAGTTTTGATTGGAATCTTTTTTTATTTATTTCAACCACAGGTGCCTAAAGAGGCTGCAAACAAAAACAACAACAACAAATGCTTTCTGTAGCATTTTCTAGGGCAAGATATAATTTTCTCATAGCTCTGAGGATAACTTTTCACTAAGTTCACTTTTCATATCATTTTGGCAACTAATGCTAAGTGACATGTGATGACTCACAGGTTCACAGTTGAATTGCTAAAGGAAGTATATACAAAATTCTGAGATCTGATCTGTAGCAACATTTCTGTGAAAAATTACTCTATAAATGTCATTTTTAGCTCAAGCCTGATTTCTTGTTTAAGATTGATCTTGTTTTGATGGATCATAGTAAGTAGTCTAAACTGCATTCATAAGACCCTGGAATATTTATAAGTCCACACAGATGTAGAGGTAGTGTCTTGGGGACCTCAAACAACATAGGCAGACGAAAGAAGTATTCAATAACTTGTCTGTCTGCCTTTATCACTGCTGTATTCTTCCATGTTAAATTCTTAATGAGGTTATCGGAATTTGGCACTCACTTTAAGGGGATAATGATCTAAATATCTGAAAGGAATATTCACACTGCTTCGCTTGTTTATTTTTAAAGACTTAACATTTAAGAAATGTTAAATGTTTTCCTCCAAATCCACTTCAAACGGGTTTTCTCAATTTTGAAGTTGTTCTGTGGTATCTTAAAATCTGCTGTCCCACATTTGTATTAATTCTTCCTGTATGTGTTTAAATCAGAGCACTATTAACCGCAGCCTGGAATGTAAAGGCATTTTGATTTGGGAAGCAACAGAGTAGAAAGAAAATTCAGAATAGACAAACACGGAAAAATAAGGAAGAAAATGCAAGTAAATCACCCTACTTTTGGTGGGGGGACACATGCCCCACTTTTGGTGTCCTCTGATAAGGGAGCCTGTTGTTTCATCTACCCGGTTAGGACTGAGCTTTGCATTTGGAAGGATGCACTTATGCATTAGTCTACATTTCTTTGTGCGGGCAGATGAAAGTCAGTGAAATCAGTTTTGTTCCTCATCTCAAGAAGTACTGTAGCATTGGAAAAGGATTGTACAAATGAACAAAGGTCTGGAAGAGCAGCTAACCTGGAAACAACAGAAAAGGCAAGAACTCTTCAGCCTGGAAGGGAGTGATGCAAAACAAACCCGTAAGCTATGAAGGACCTGGAGACCTTCAAGTAAATATAGTGCTGACAGATTCAAAGGAAGTAAGAGGACAAGGTTCTTGACACAACACCTCATTGAGCTGTGGAAATACTTGCCAATAAGTGGTGGATGCTGCAAGTTAATTTGTGTTAGCATGAAAATGAGGCGGGGAAGGAAGGAGAGGTAGAAAAGGAGTGGAGAAAACTCTACCTAGACTTACAGACTGACTGACTTCCAAGAGACTTTCTTTGATGATAAAAATCCTACAAATCACCAGATGTGGGAGGCATCACTTTATGCCTGCTCCATTCTCCTACCCGTCCCCAGGCATCCGCTAGGATGCTGCCAGACAGGATGCAGGGCCAGACGGATGTCTGGGCTGACCTGATACAATTGTTCCAGTGTTCTCAGCAACCCTGGCTGACACTGAGGACTCACTTGTGCTGTCAAGATTTGTCTATGGTACAAGGGCTTACTGTTTTAAGTCTCTGGGGAGAAAATAGGAAAAGTCATTTCCTGTAGGAGATTCTATCCAGCTTCTTTCTGTTCTGTAAAACTTGGAGGATTAATGCAGAGAGGTCTTTTTGTTTGTTTTGGATTGTTTTCTTTTTAACTATTTTCTTCCCTACAAATGTTGGGGTTTTAGTGACAGTTTTGTGACAGAGATGGAGTTTGCTAACATTTTGGTTTTGAGGAGAAGCATTACCACAGAGCTACTTATATTGCTTTAAAGACATTTACTAAGCTTCCCATCAGGAATTTCAATTCTAATTCATTTGCAAAGAGCCTGCTCCAAGATACATGGTGTTTATGGTATGGATTCCAGGTCTGGGAAAGGATATAAATATAAAGCAAGGAATAGCTCTTATTCTTGGCCCTTTCTCATGAGTTCCTTGTTATATGAGACAGATTAAGGAAACACACAGGGTGAGGGCTGAGCAATTTCTGCGTGTCTGTAGCTTTTTTGTCTCTGATGCCTTCAGCTGTCTGAGCCCAAAGAGGAAGCAGAGGAGAGGTCGTCTGTAGAGAGGTGAAGACAAGAACTACCAGTCTTGTCATCACAATTCCATTTTTTCCTTACTTGAACAGAGTGGAATCAAAAGAGCATCCAAAAGTAGAGTATCTCACCTGAAGAAATTACTAGAGACCAGATGCTATGGAGGGACAAGTGTAAAAATAGAGCAAGCTATTTAGGCAGCAGGGACAAATATAATTTGAAGAAAGAGCTAGAGGATAGAGAGGAGGCAAAAGGACTGTTTGGATTATTTATAATGAACACAAGAACCAAGTGATAAATTTAAAATTGATAAATTTCAAATAAATAAATGTAATTAAATAATAAGAATTCTATTCACAATTTACATGAATTCTCTTGCAGTAAACGTACTACGAACAGAGGAACAGTAGGAGTGCATATGACACCTTTCTCTTGGTCAGTGACACAGTAATTTATTGCTATTCTCATCTCATCCAGCCTAGAAGCAGAAAAAAACCCACATAGTTAAATTCAGGCAGAATGTTTTAAGGTTTCTCAAGCCACACAGCTAGCTAGACTCACTCGTCAGTGTAGACTCTACATGCCCGCACTGTGAAGAGGCCATGGAGGTATTAGACATATGCTTCCTCATACTGGTTTGAAAGATGAGTGGAAGGAAACTGGATAGGGAGTGGAATTGATGAGGTCTGCATTAAAAGCAAGATGATGTCATTACAGTTTTGTATTTGCACTGAAAGAATTCAAAGATAATTCAATGAACATACCATTGCCTTCCTTTGTATTTTAATAAGCAATCAGGTTACCTCCCAGGGAAGGTCACCCTTAATAGTTTGGACATGCAGAAGGCACCCACTGATGTTGTGATTTATACCTGTTATTTTGCATAGTTCTGCTGCTAGAATTACAGAACAATTTATGTTGGGAAGGACATCTGGAGCTCTGATTCAACCCTTCCACCTGGATCAGGTCTACATTAAATCAGTATATTGAGAATCTCAGCAAGTGAAAATATGAGTAACTCCAAGATGAAGATTGCACAGCCTCTGTGGGAAATTTCAGTGCTCAACAACCTTCAAAGTAAATTTTTTCCCCTTAAATCTAATTGGAATTTCCTGTGCTGTCTATGCCTCTCGTGTTTCCACTCTGCACTTCTGAGAAGAATCTGGCAAGCTCCAAACTGGAAATGAACCGACAATTGTAACCAGACATTTTAGCCTCTGCCTAATCCCAAACTCTAACAGAATTTTAACACTTGATTACAAAAGTAGGCATTTTCATACTGAAGTCAAAAAAGCCCAAATTATATTCTATCTGTCTTTAAGGTGCTTGGCTACAAAACCTGTAGAACTTACTGCTCTTTTTCACATTCTCAGTCAGTGAAAAATATGCCCCTCACTGGAAATCCTCTTTCCAATCTTGAAAAGAATATTCTTTTTTTTCTGTGAAATATTTTCAGAGTGCTGTGCATCTCTTTCTTTCACATTCTACTGCATAATAACATCCTTGCATTCTTCCTGTTGTCCTGTTTGGGTAACAATATGCTACACAATCCACAGTTAAGCAGATAGTGAGAAAATACAACAAATGAGAACTCTTCTTCATTTTTTTGCTCTTTCTTACACTTTTATTAGAGCCAGAAAGAATAATACAATTAATAAATTCATATTTGATATAAATTTCAACCAAAATGCCTATTTTTAAAAGTCTCATTGTTTTGTCTTTCACATAATATACAAGAATACAGTGGTTCAGAAAACTTCTAATTGCTTATTTTTTTGGCAAAGCTTTTCTACTAAGGAGAAGCTTGTAAGTCTCTGCCGGTATAATTTTGTTTTGCAGTCTTTTCTCATTTGCTTATTAGATAGTATCTCTCTGCAATTATACCACTGAGAGAGAGAGAAATATATATATATATATATATATATATATAAAAGATGGTGTTTTCATTGGGCTTGGAGGTCATGAAAGAAGCAAATAATTCTTCATTTGGATTTTTCATCTGTGGTAGCAGTCAATCTGGAGATTATGCTAACACATTTTCCAGCACCCTCATTTGAGCTAAAATATTTATTATTACAAATGGTGTCTAAAAGGTGCATCTGGTGTGCAAGAGGAAAAAATCCTGACAACATGATTGCATGTATGTATGAATAAATCCTCAATAGCCCTCTGGGAAGATTCTGGGAAGAATCATTCTCTCTCAGGAGGAAAAAAATGGTATTTTCAACTCTAATGCATATATATGTTTGAATTAGTTCTTGCAAGATTACATAAGCTAAGTGAATACAATAGTACACAAATCCAGGTTAATATTTCTATGCTTAACATGCAAAATTTCTATAACAGAATAACATTTATGTATTTATATTCAGTGTCACCCAGTTAGCTTGTTTCTTCTCATTATAAAGTTCTGTAACAGCTCCGAAGCTTCTGCATTCTGCTCTTTAGCTCCACACAAGTTTAGCCAGTGGTGCCCCTCACCAGTCTTCTAATCAATAACAGAGATTAACTCCAGAAAAGAGGATTGTGAGTCTCAGTGAAAAGTATAATAAAAATATCTCTCTTAGCTCTCCAGAAATGCAAGAAGAACCCAGGAGGCTTATCCACATCTTGATTTTAGAATATCATTATGAGATGATTAACCATGAAAAACAGCTGTGCTGCTTTATGCCAGTGGAAGCTCCATCCCAAAACGGATTAAATGCGTTGGTTTATATGTTGAAAGCATATCAGCTCTATTTTCCATCCACAGACTGGGGCCACCTCCTTGAACGGTAACCAGCAGGTAACTTGAATTTGTGACTTGCTTACTGAACACTGTGAAAGTTTGCACTGTTTTCTGTATGGCAAAAATCTGTCTTGTATATAAACATATACGGTTTAATTTTAAAAGAGAAGACATGATTTCTGCAGCACCTTTACAGCTGAAAATTTCATCAGCTAGGCTCTCTGCCATCTCCATGTTATGGAGTGATGTTACGTTAGTCATTATGGATAAAGAGAAATAGAAAATAGATTTAATTTAAAAGTAGGGATATATTAAAAATCTTATTGGATCCTGTGGGAATTAGGCTGCTTTGACAAAATGCAGGAATCTTCAGTGAGCAAATAAAGAGGAGTAAGAAAACTCTGAGAAAAAAAATGCATATAAGACTTGTAACAATGAAAAATTGGGGGAATATAGAAAAAAAGCCTTGAATAACCACATTCTGAGAGGATGTGCATTAGAGCAACCATCTGAAACCCTGTGGGGCACAGCACAGCAATTCTACCATTTTTAAGAGTGTCAGTTTAATACCTGAAAATTAAGTATAAGCAGAGCATGACTCAGTTCAGTACGGCTGCCTCATCTGAGCAGTGCACCTCAGTCCTCAGGGAAAAAGCAAGTGGGAAATTGTTCATCTTAACAGCCTTAAAAAAAACATGTAGAGAAGTAGGCAGGATTTAGGAACTCCAGGCTTCCTTACTTGTTTTGATCCTGCATCCCATAATGGGAATGCAGGATCAGTGTGTGATCCCATCTTGGCGCAGAGACCAAGCCATGTGTGAAAACGGTGATCAGCACGGATTCACGAAGGGGAAATCACGCTTAACCAGCCTGAGAACCTTCCATGAAGGAATGACTGGCTGGGAAGATGAGGGGAAAGCAGTGGATTTTGTCTACCTTGACTTCAGCAAGGCTTTCAACTTTCAACTAAGGTCCTGTCTCTAGGGAGGAGTAATTGCAGGCACCAGTACAGGCTGGCGCCTGGCCTGCTCAAGAGCAGCTCTGTGGAGAAGCACCTGGGAGTCCTGGTGGATGGCAAGGTGACCATGAGCCAGTAATGTGCCTTTGTGACCAAGAAGGCCACTGGTGTCCTGGGGTGCATTAGGAAGAGTGCTGCCAGCAGGTCGAGGGAGGTGATCCTCTCTCTCTCCTCAATCCCAGTGAGGTCACATCTGGAGTATTGTGTCCAGTTCTGGAGAACAGATTGTCCAGCATAGGGCTATGAAGATGATGAGGGAACTGGAGCCCTCGCTCCTATGAAGAAAGGCTGAGGGAGCCACAGAGAGGTTGTGGAGTCTCCTTCTCTGGAGATATTCAAAGCCCACCTGAATTTTTTATCCCGTGCAACATGCTCTAGGTAACCCTGCTTGAGTAAGGGGCTTGAACTGGGTGATCTCTAGAGGTCCTTTCCAACTGTGATCATTGTGTGATTGTGTCGTTCTGCTTTGTGTGTGTGTGTGTGTGTGTGTGTGCAGCTGTTGGCAGCCGTGCTGCAGCTGCGCACAGCAAAGCCAGCTGAAGGTCTAGTCTGTTCTGCAAAGGAGCTGAGTCTGAATGAGGCAGCTTGTTTAACTGGATTAATCACCCACATAATTGTCAAGTATCTGAATCAAATTGAATCTAGAGAACAATTCTGCAAAAGGCTGTGGATTTGTAAGCATTCAGTGGGCACTTTTAAAAGGTACGTTTTATGATGTGACAGAATTTATATTTGCCACAGCAAGTGTTACTGTTATTCTTTTTAGTTATTTTTTTCATTTATCATCACTAATTTTCCACTGATGGTGCATCTATTTTTTAACAGTCCTTCTTTAGTAATACTATATTTAAGCCATGTTTAGCCTGGCTGATTTTATCCTATTTACTACCTTGAGTAAAATTCATTATTTCAAGGGAAGTCTGAGGAAGCTTGCTCTTCGTTGAACTCTCTCTTATTGTCACTCTGTCACTTAAGAGATCTACAACAACTTGCATCTATAGCATGTTAAGCAAAGGAAAGTCTACACCATGTCTTACCAGCTCTCCAAAGGTGACCATAAGTGCTTAGCAGTTTACAGTTTAGGAGTGTGCCTCTTCAGCGTGGCAGTGAAAGCTCCTTTATTCATAGAAGACATTCCTTACTATGGTATATAACACAGTAAGCCACTGAATAGACACTTTAAAAAGATACAGCACTACCTGGCAGTAGCTCTAGGCGTGTTATACTAGGCAGAAGTATGATGGAGCTTTTTCTGCTTCATCCGCACTTTCCCTCTCTTTGCTTTTAATCTTATTTATAAGACCACCCTCCAACTGCAATCAGAAAAGAAACAGTTTATTGAGTAAATGTATTTTAATTTGAATAAGCTGTTCATGTTATCCACTACTGTCGCAATCTGGTTGCACACTTACCAACTGAATGAGTCATGAAATCCAGTTAGAATCATGAGCTAATGTCAAAAAGCTTTGGCATTTCCACTTCCACATCTCACTTAAAAAAAAATACCCAAGATTTCCCATTCTTTTTTCTTGAGATACCTAAAAGTCTAGTCCTAGTCTAGCTCTACCGTTCTAGTCTGTACTGAACAAGACTGTTTATGGGCACTGGTCCAACGTGCAAGAAAACAGAATGCTTGTTGATACAGAGAAAACAAAGTTCAGAGACTCTCTTGCTTCATTTTTTTATTATTTGCCACAGATGACTGAAAAATTATTTCTGCTTAGGGAGCAATTGGATAATAAGGAAAGGCCTGAGGCTTGTAAATATAGCATCTTCTACCTCTCTTAGTGGGGTTGATGGTAATGGCCAGTAAGTTTCTGGCAAGTTGCCTGTTACAGTAATGCCATTTACTTGCTTTAGGGGGAGAG
This sequence comes from Crypturellus tataupa, assembly GCA_034781795.1. Lineage (NCBI taxonomy): Eukaryota > Metazoa > Chordata > Aves > Tinamiformes > Tinamidae > Crypturellus > Crypturellus tataupa. The sequence goes on from JAWLRI010000002.1 coordinate 5,215,761, forward strand.
ATTTCTGAGTGTAGAGGTGGTTTATTTATTTTTTAAGGTAGGTTTAAACATTGAATAAAAAGTCAGCACTTCTATGAGCATCAAATTATATTTCCAAGACTGATTGTTGCTAAAAGCTATAACGCCATATCTTCCCAAAAGTTGCAGCAAAAAAAACTTACTGACATTCTAACAGCAAGGAGTGCATGCGATGTTTTAGAGTGTGTTTTCATGACTGGATGCAAGCACTCTTTATTTTTTTCTGCCTGTTATCAAAATGTATTTTGTGTTGATATTGCTCTGTGGTGCAATTTTGGAAGTAAGAGCAATGCAGTTCTGAATGTTTATGACAATCTGTGAACATGCCCCTGAGGAAACCTAAACAATGTCACATAATTATTTCTAAATTTGCATGCTCAGGGTTAAGAGTCCTAAGAAGAAACCTTATTTTCAGAGCTGCTAAGTATCTGCAGGTCCCAGTTGCTTCAGAAGACGCTATAGATGATTCTGATTTTCAGATAATACTTTCATATTATGGTTACCAAAGCAAAAAACAAACAACCCCCCCCAAATCCTTAGATATTATCCTTTCTGTTGATGCTAGAGTCTAATGTAAGAGGTATAAGCCTAATGATTTTGGCTCTAGTACTTTAGAGCTAGGGCTTTGTTGTAATGCATGAGAACTCTAATGCTAGAGAGTTGCCTCTATACGTAATCATGGAAAGAAGGTTGGAAGGGACCCCTGGAGGCCATCCAGCCCAACTCCCTCACCTCTAAGCAGGTAAGGATGAGCTATGCGAAGTTCATTAGGGTATGAGAAAAAGGGTATTTCTATATTGTGTCTGTTTCAAAAGTGAAGTACGTTGTACTTGTGTATACCAAATAAATATTTTTTCCATTGGGATTCTGTATCAGGTCAATTTTTCAATATGGTATGTCTGAGGAGACAGTTTTGGAATAGATTTCTGTAAGGCAATTTTTAAGGGCTCACCATAAAATATTCAAAATTTCTACAGTTTCTATACAACATCCTCTCTAAAGCTGAAATAAAAAAGAGAAAGAGAACAAAAGAGAAAGAGAAAGAGGAAGAGGAAAGAGAAAGAGAAAGAGGGGAAAAAAGGAAAAGAAAAAGGCTTGTTATTTTGTTTCCTTTGGGAAGCAAGATTAATGAACTGTACAGTTTAAATGTGTCGTATGTGGAAATATAGCTGATACATGAAAAATTATAATTTAAAATATTCCACATGGATGTTCTATATGGGAGCAATAACATAAATTACAGCAACTTTGTTTTTCAAAAAAAGGTGCAGAGATCCACTAACTGAAAAAAACACGTTTTCCTAAGCTTCTCTAGTCATGAAACACTCTCCACTATATATATAATAAACTCTGTTAAACTCTCAAGGAGCTTGACAAGTTGCTATTTCAGTCATATTTTTTCTTTCAATGTTTGCTCTCAGGGGAAGAAGAACTGCTTGAAAGAAAAGACATAAGATGAAAGGAGAGAATCCAGGTCGAGGTTCTTTAGACAAATGACCTTTCAACTAAGGGTGGATATGGTTATTATTTAATTGGACGAAAAGGATAGATTTTTGAATACTGAATCAAGAGTCTAATGCTAGCCAGAGGCTGAAGCAGAGTTAGGGAGGTCTTAGTCTGTGATTAAACCAGCTTTTCACCTATTAACTGGAAACTTACTCTGTGCTGTTTTGTTGTGTTTGTACTGTCTCTTATTGTAATTGTATCACTTTAGTTTTCTTTATGCAATTGTTATTTACAGTTTATGACATCTCATAGCTTTGTCTGCTTTAGCTGTTCATGGGAAGCTTGAAAAAAATATGCAATTCTGAAATTATACACCACCAAGTTTGGGCAGGATGGCCAATTTTTATGAGTCTGTCTTACTGCTTATGAGCAGTTACTGTCCGTCATAGCCTTTGAAAAAACATTAGCCTATCATTGAGTGGGTCATTTGAAAACAGGCCTAATTATACAGAAGAGAGGCGTTGAAAAATATGTGCCTTATGGCTACAGCAGACTTAATAGAAGATGTTAAGAGACAAAAGACAAAATCAAATGATAATGAACAGCAGAGTAATAGCAAAGTAAAGATATGATCAACATTGCTATGACAAGCATTGATTCTTACAAGTTATATCACCAATTAATTGCTTATTTAATTAATATCTTTACTAGTACTATTACTAACATTGTTTTGTTACAGTTACAAGTTTATATATTAACTGTAACTATATAATGATTATGATTTTAAACTATATCACAAGTGCTATTTTATAGTGATGGTGTACTAACATAGGTTTATTTGTATCAGTATTCTTAAAAATATTTTTATTAATGGCCTGAAATGCCAGAAATTGCAATGCCTGGCATGAAAGATGAATTGTCAAAGACAGAAGGTGATAGAGAGCAGCCAGAATGGCCTGATAAGCTAAAACACTCAAAACATTTTCCAAAGAAACCAGAGCCAAATTATAAGGTGCAAAATGTAGCAGCCTGCAGTTGTCTTAAATGTTCCCAGGCAAGTGGCCACTGAGGCAAAGCTTCTGAGGTATTAGACATTCAAAAAGTCCTCTGGAAAAATAAGAGTTAGAGAGAGACATTGACAACTTACTGCAATCTCGGTGGTTGTGTTTGGAGACTTATTACAAAATAAATGTTTGAACATTTGAAACGTTTAGTAGAAAAAGTCATTCATTAGCAATTTTTAGGAACTTAATCAGATTCTGCTCTGCATTGTGAAAGAAAACTTGTCTCCTATGGGAGATAAAAGTTTTAAGTTGTGATAACATTTTTCTTTTTCAGCACTTAATCTGTTTATCATATACCTTTTTAGAAAGGTAACTGCCTTAGGTGAAGCCTGCTGGTGTGCCTGCTCCTGAGCTGGAGGTACCTTCATACCTGGAAAGAGACCCAGAGCTGCCAGGTCTTGGAGAGAAGCAAAAAGGAGCTCCTTGGGAGTTGCAAACCAGTGGGAAAAAAAAAAACATCTTGTGTATACACAGCTTCCAGTAACTTATTACATTGGTGTTATTTTGCTACTAATAGAGAATTTAAGTCAGAAAAAATAGTGATGCTCAGCAAGGCTTTAAATTAAACTCAATGAATTATTTTACTGCCTCTGAACAGGGTAAGGCTGACAGTGATGCGTAGTTAAAGCAGTATTATTATTACTTTGTAAGCAAGGTCCTGATCTGTGCTATTCCATCCATCTCATGGAGCATGTTTTATGTGGGCTAAGTTTCAAACAAGATTTATTGGGATACCAGTTTAAGAAATGAGACAACGGAAAAGGGCTTTAAAAAAGAAGCACTTGAAAGGGGCTGTCAATAAGCCTTTACTAATATATCCTATTCTCACCTCAAGATTTTACATTCTGGTCAGAGGCTTGTGCACATGTTAAATGATAATAAACAGGAGAAAATAGTATCATTTCTTATCTATGAAGTCTTATTAAAAGTGGATGCTAAAAATGGCTTTACATATTGAGGAAGTATCTTTTTTTCCTCCATTTTTTTTTTTTTTAATTTTCTCAGAGTGGCAATGATAATGAAAAATAAACTTAAATCAGAAACGTGAGTTAGCTCCAGGCTTTGGTAACATTATGTGGGGTTAAACATTTTTATTTACCTACTGATATGGTAGAGCAGCAATATGCCAAAAAATGTTGTGCAACATTGTGTTGCCAACTGCAAAGGCAGTTGCAGGTTTATAACTGCCCTTTATTGATAACCCACATTATATATCATTACATGAAAATGGTGTCATAAATTCTACCATTAATAGCTGAGCTCATCACCAGTTCTGACGTATTTGACTTAGATTCTATGTCCTAATGGTTTTGAGGTTTCATCTGTTTTGTTTTTCTTCACAAAGGGTATACTTTGTAAAAGCTTTCATCTCTATTTTCTATTTCCAGAAATAATATAGCTGAGGATATTTGTTGTGATCACAGAACCTCACAAAAGATCAGACTTTAAAATAATGTCTGATTTACCAGAGAATGACCAACGTAGTTTGTACCAGACAAGGTTCAACATGCCTAATCCTGTATAATTTCCTGTGAATGTAAAGGTATACATCAGCAAAGTTGCTTCCTGGTAGGATTTAAAAACAAAGTGATTTCTGTTCATGCATTCAATTTGCAGCATCAAATGAGAAATCAAATAGGTATTTTAAAATAACAGATTTTTGAAAGGAGGAATATTTAATGGGAGCCATTATTTAAAAAGAATTGAACTTCAAAGTATCTTTGTTCCTCCAGGGGTCTGAGTTATTAAATGTTCTAAAAGGTCTATGTAGGTACCTGCTTCACCTTTCTGATGGATGGGTGCTGGAAAGCAGTTTTTTCAGTACTGTCAATCAGAGACTGGTGGAATAAGTTTTGTTAGACAACTTCTAGTAGGCAAATAGTAGCCTTCTATGATGGGATGACTGGCTGGATAGATGAGGGGAGAGCGGTGGATGTCATCTACCTTGACTTCACCAAGGCTTTTGACACCGTCCCTCACAA
>JAWLRI010000002.1:5220370-5244480 GCA_034781795.1 Crypturellus tataupa
TTCTATGATTCTATGATTCTAACTTCTCAGCTGATTACCACACAGTGTGTCTAATGTGCACGTGCTGAAGTGTTATAGTCTTGCTTGCACACACTGTGGTCCTTTAGCTTTACAGAAAATTCATGTCTGAATGTCAAACCCATGGGAATAGTCTTGTTCTTTGTTATTCACTTATTTCCAAGACACATTATAAAGTTCATGCAAATAGTAAAAGACCTCCACTTTTATAAAATATTGGTAGAAGCCTATAGATTTATTTTCAAGATGATGGTTGAACACTGTTTTTTTCCTAAACTTATACCACTTCCCATTCCTATTCCTATTTCATCCTTGCTTTACAGCTTTCCTTTGAAATTCTCATCTTAACTGGATCTAATGGACCCGTTTTACTACTTCCCATATATCACATAACCTGTGTATGTTGTAATCACTGTCAGCAGCAACAGTTTATCATGGTTTCAGATTTTTTTTTTTCAAAATGTTGGTAATATTTGGGAAATAGGCAGCATATGTCCTCAAACCTTTTTTTGTGAAAACTGTAGGTGTCTGAGTTGTTTAACTATGAGATCATCCAAATCCATTTGGTTATTGACCCTTTCTGCGGTTTCGAACACGACTTGAATGTATCTGTGGAAAGCTCAGGGAAGGCGTGATTCTTTCCAAATCAGAAGTAAAAGCATACAAATAACCATCACTGTTAAATGCTAGACCTGCTTCAGTTCAAATCTCCTCTTTTCTCATAGATCCCAGATTTGTGGTTTAATACTCAGATTTATCAAGAATGGGACATTTCACTTTGGTCTTTTCAGAGTAGTCTTGTAGGTAAGAGACTCTTCTTTATGACACTTGAGTTGTTTTGTTTTCAAGTAAGTTTTAAATGAGATAGAAGGCAATACAAGAACAAAAGCTTTTAGAAGGAAGGAATGGAACACGTCATATCATTTCTACTTCTGCTTCTTACAGTTTGCTAATTGCACAATGAGGTGCTTTAAGAATTAGATAATAATACCTAGTAGGTAAGGTGGTGATGGGCTTACGGTTGGACTTCATTATCTTAAAGGTCTTTTCCAACCATAATGATTCTATGATTCTATCTTGTGATACAAGTGTTGATTAATGCTGTATTTAAAAATACTAGAGTTTAAGAAAATTCTTTAATGTGTAAATTCTGGCCTTTCTGTAACTCAGATGAATAGCTGGATCCCCAAAATAATGAGTAAATAAACTGAGACAATGAATCAATATTCCCTACGTGGGGAACCTTAGAGTCTTGCATCAGAATGCTTGCATATTTGCATAGTAAACATAACTCTTTTAATTTTCATGCTGAAGAAGTTCATTTATAGGGGGAAAAGAAAAGGAAAAGGAGTAAAATAGCTTTTTGGAAGCTTTACTCTTCCAATCAAAATATTATATGGTGCTCTGCAAATTTTCAAAGTGGTGATGCTGCCTTGAATTTGACAGCTATTTTAGTGTATGCGACAGAAGAACAAGTTTTTTCCTCCCCCTCAGGAAATATACAAAAGAAAAATTAGCAAAATTTGTCAGCTTCTTGTAGACTTTGCAGAAGTTCTGAGAGAGTCTCATTTATCTTTTCAGAATACAAATATATGCTGTTCATTTTAATACGATACGAATAATGGTTAGGTAACAATTATATATAAAAAATTCTGCCATCATACTGTTTCCCTCTAAGGTGAAATTCATTGGCGGAATTCCTTAATTTCTATTTGGTAGTGTTCTCTGATAGTGTTCCTGCAACCTCTAAGAGAGAAATGAATTAAAGAAATAAACTTCTGAAACTTACACAGAAAGACAAATACTTTCTTCCTATACCTCAACACTCTTCAAGGAGTAGCTGGGCTGAAAATAATATTGTATAGCAAATTGAATGTGTGGCTTTTTTAGATACTTGCAGAGGGGAAAATATATCAGGGGAGAAAGGCAATGGAACACAGAACTACTACCTTATGATGTTAAAATTCATCAAAAGTGAGAGGCTAAGGACAGACACACTATCTTTCCCCTTTTATGAGCCCTTCTACAGTCACGACTTGTGGCTTCAGCTGATGACTGACCAACCTTTAAGGGAAAAGAAAGTTGTTTCAAATCTTAACAGGAACAGCTATGCTACCTTTTACTAAGTAGGTAGCTTTTTTTTTTACTAAGTAGGTAGCTGAACCAGAAGATGATGATTTCTAATGTGTATAAATATCCCTATCTCTTAAGACAGTATTTTAAGAGATGTAAATGAAAAAGTGATGCTGTTGCAAAAAGGTATGAAGAATGGAAAAATACAGACCTAGAATGAGGATCACTTTAGCAATCTTATACACTACTCCACAACATGGGATGCAGTTAAAAGATTGTGATCAGTAAGAATAAAGTAAGATGAACCTCTCTTAAGCTTTTTCTTTAACAACAGCTCAATATAGTACTTTGGTATTTAATACCTGTAGCTTTCCTGCAGCTTTTCATTGGCTTCAGTTTATGTACCTGCTACAGTTCTGCATATCATTTATAAAATTGGGGTATTTGCTCATTTTTTTTTATTTATTTCTCTCTGCATAAAGCAAAAGTTTCTCTAAAGATGAGGAAAGCACAGGTTCTATATCATGCAGTTTTAGCTCATCTATTCTTACCTCATTCCCAAATATTTGGACCTAGTAATAAGCGGACATTCATGGTACTCCCTTCAAGAGCCGAGGGGCAAGAAAGGGGATTAAGAAAGGAAAGGATGAAACCGCAGCAAGATGTACAGCTTCACTCTTAGACACAAACTCATTCACTATCCATCTCCAAGTTAAAAAACAGTCTTGGTAAAAACATCTATGCAAGATACTTCTGTGTACTCCACTGCCGGCACCAGCTACAGTTAAGATTGTAAGTAATTCACTTCTTGTTTTACTGTTTTTAATTCATGCTGCTATGTGATATTTTTATTAAGATATTTAATATGTTTATGATTGAAGGTATTTTGTATGCCTGCCTTTTTGAATTGCCTGTACCTCTCAACCATCTTTGATTCAGGAGTACTATTCTGATGCAAAGTTCACTTCAGTTATTCAGCTCTCCTGGGTTTGTATTTAGAATCTCATTTATTGTATGCCATTGCTCTTCTGCTAGATCTCCTTTCATAGCTTTATCTTACTGTTTTAAAATTAACCTGTCCCATCCAAAACAATAGCTGAGCAGAGATGATCATCTCTTGGAGGCAGTCTGATCCTGCAGATTTTTCATAAGCGGAAAGGTGGGGAGGGGATGAGGAACGTCATTTGTCATCGTTGTCATCATTAGCGTTTAAAAACATTTGCTCAGTTCAGCTTAACAGATGTCCCCAAGACTTGCCACCACAGATCACAAGCACAGCAGCACTTCCTCCAGTTGATAAGGAAGAGCAGGCTTTTAGAGAACACCTTGCAAATACTATCTGCAAGCAGCAGAAAAAAGCAGCACATGGAATTGCTTATAGTTTCGCTTCAGAACCAAAAGAAATATTCTAGGGTTTTATAATAAGTTGCTCATAGAAATGCACTTATAATGTATGTTGTGTGATTAAAATCGTAGGGATTTTAGGAAAAATGGCCTAGGAATTTAAATACAGGTAGAGTAGGGTAGTTACATTGAGAGCTTCAGTAACCTGAGGAGAACCTAATTTAAAACCTAGTAGATTCGCTTTAGAAGCTTGCTTCACTCCATGTATATATCCATTTCCAGCCTAGTTTAACGGTTTTGCAGTCTGGATCTTCTACAGCCATGTTACACAGAATTCTTCTGGCTGATTTCTATCATATGTTTGTTTGCAAATCAATCATTTTTAGCAAAAGAAAACCATCCTTATTTGGAAAATGTATCTTGAAAAGATATCATTATCTACCAATTATTTCAGACTTTAGTGTTTTATTTTACTTTGTTTACATTAGTAGCTTGAGAAAAGCTTCACATTTGAACGCAACATAAAAAATTTATGAATTTATTCATTTGATCATTGATATGTATTCTTTGCTCGAGAGTTGAATGGGAATAATCTCTGTGCGTATGAGTGCCCAGGATAAGGAACAAAGAATGCGGTTTATTTCTAATAGATACTCAATTAATTTCACATATAACTTTTGCTGTGATTATTTCATGACTGATATAGATAAGGTAGTTTTTACTAATATACAGTTACTCTTACAACACTTTCTTGCTTGGATTTCACATTTCATATTGTTGCAAAAACAATCCTTCTAAAAGGCTCCCTTTTGCTGGAGTGAAAGGATGAGTTTTGCAGGAGAAATGAGTGATTATGAAATACAGGCTGACTTCTGAACACCATCTGGGGAAGCTTTGCTTGCATTAGGTTTGCACATTCTAAATTATTGCTTTCAAAAGCCTGAGGCTATTTCACAGAAACCAGAGAATAATAATGAAGTCCAACACTTGTACACTTACCAAGTGTAGAAGAAAGACTGCTTCCCTCCTCCTCCTGAATTTTGCCTCACTAAATTTGACCTCCCTCTTAGATGCTGCAGGATAGTTACCATGTAGAGTTTGAAGCTTATTTTGTTCTTGTTCCCTAGAGAATATCACTGCTAAAGCTCATTCTTGAACCAATGGGTCTTGAAGCTTGCTGCCACTGCTGCTCAAGTGAAAAATAAGACTCTAAGGTTAAGTTTGAAAGAGAATACATGCCAGTCCCTCTGTGCATATTCACACACTCGAAGCTGAAGGAAACTTCAGAATCTTAAATGATTTTACATATGAAATTTAAATTAGTCATTAGCATCTCCTGTTTAAAAATTCACCTTTAATGAAAGATCATTCTAATGTCTTGTGTTTGTGTAAAAATGCTTCAAAACAATTCAAACAGTATTTTCTGACATACATGCATGTTTAAATACTTGATGCCTCAAATTTCTGGGAAATTCTTAGGAAGTAATTTTGAAGGATCCATGTAGGCAAATGTAATTAAAATGTCATTTTTTCCTTTAATTGAAACATTATTTATTTGTTCTGTGGTAGAATTATTCTGAGAAGTAGAATTCTTTGTTTTCACTGTGCAGAGAATCACTGGAAGGGAGCTGATGTATTCCATTATAGGGTTAAACTACTCTTGTACTTGTACTTATTTCATTCCTGACAGATGTCTGTCTATCCTGATCTGAAAGACCTCCAGCAATGAAGAATTCACACCCACTCTGTCCCACTCTTCTGCTGTTCTTAGCAGTTGGAATCTTGTGTGAATATCTAATCAGAATCTCCTTTGCAGAAGTCCACTCCCTCTTGTCCAGTTTGGGCAGATGAAAAGCAATGAGTTTGACTTTCCTTGACTCCAGCGGAGTTTTTGAAAGGTAAAGTTTTTGAAAGGTAAAAGATACCAAATGACTTTGAGACATCCAAAAAAAAGGATGAAATTCAGCAGAAGCTAGGGAAAATTAGTAAACAGACAGGAATAATAAACCACATAACGAGAGGATGGGGTGAGTAGAAATGCCTTTCCAACAGTTACGCAGAAGTATATGGGAGGATACAGTGGATGTTGAGATGACTCTGAGAAAAATAATGTCATGATACTGTGAAAAGAGATAAACATCACTCAGGGATGTATAAATAGACATATTATGCAATTCTGCTGTGTAGTTCAAAATAACGTAAGGCTGGAGTACTGTGTCTACTGGGAAAGACATTTTCAAGAAAGATATAAAGCTGAGCAGAAAAATGAAAAGAAGAACAAGTGTAAAAAGTAGGATCTGAAAAGTTGTAAAAAATTCAATTTCTTAGCTTAAAAAAAATGGTCAAGGAGGATATGAGAGGTATAAGTGAAACAGTGTCGCAAGGTGAAAGAATATATGATCATTTTGAAGAGTTCATAATTATTCTCTTAAATTCTAATGAATCTTGCATTAAATGGCAATCATAAAAGGAGTTTTCAGGAGTCGGTCACGTCAGGAGAGTCAGGTCACAGTTTGAGCTACTTTGAGGGTATCTCAAAGGGGTAACTTTGAGGCTAGCTGAGGGTGTCCTCAGTTTTGGTAAGTTCATGGCCTTCTGGGCACTCCAAAACTCAGTCCCCAGGTGTCCTCTGATATTTCCTCTGGTCTCCACTGAACTTGGAGGAAACCAGATATCCTTAAATTTCTTGGTATCAAGAGCATGAGGTTGTTGACTGGACTGTAGTGACATGCATTAGTTCATTACTGTTCTGTTTGTTGTGTGGTGAGCTGCTTCTCCTCAGAGTCCAGGCTGATCAGCTTTTGGCCCCTGAGGACCAGAGAGCACCACTCAGCCGAAAGTTCATCAGCCTCAACGCAAGCAAGGAAAGTGCATGTTACTCTGTTACACTAAAAAAATGTGTGTCAGAAGTACGTATCAGTCAGTGCAGCATAATAAGGGACTGCAGAAATAAATAAGGACAAAGAAAATTTACTTTACTTGGAATTATTGAATTGATAAACCCTGTGTGACTTTCAACAAAGTCTGTGATGACATTTACTGTTTCCTATATTTCATGTTCTCAGCATAATGGGCTAATGGGATCAGTATTAGTAATATTTACTTGTTCATTATATTCTCTCACTGTTTCTAAGGCATCTGAAAAAAATATCTTCAAGAAAAAGAAGCGAAGAATGGATTAAAGATGGCTTGCATCAATGAATTTTCATACTAAAGTGTTAATCATAACTAACCAGAAGTTTTGCTAATAGGAGATAAACATAGTAATAGCTAAACACCCATGATGGCCTCTTTTCCATTTTAGAATAATGATGTAATTCCACTTTCAGACTGCAACTTCTCAACTAGTAAATTTTCTCCCTATTAGATATTTCCCACATAGGCAAAGTGCTGAATAAGGATATTGAAAGGGTCAGAGATTTGAAAGAAAACAAAATGCAAATGGGTCTAAAGAGAATATCCTACTCATCATTCTTAACATCATTGCCATGAATAATCCTAATAAATTCAGTGAAATTGCTCATATGAATAAATAAAAGGATATTAATGCATGACTGAAGATCTGAGATCTTAAGTTTTTAGTTTTAAAATGCGATTATCCTTTTTTAGTTTTTCTTAAACACATTCAGCAGTTGATTTGAGGACTTTCACATTGATGAAATGTTTAAAAGCTAAGAATTGCACATCCTTACTAGAAAAAGGGGTACTTGTAAATGAAAAAATGATTTTTAAATGGTGATGTTGTGAATATTAATAATAGATGTTAATGGAAGTACACATATAATAACACAAGAATACTAGATGCTGACAGTGCTTTACTTTTTATTGCATACATGTGAATGGTATTTGTTTGATAACTTGTTTGCTCATATCTTTATTTCTGAAAGTAGTAAGTAATGTTACTTCTCCAAGGAGGTAACTTATTTTAAAAGCATTATTATTTAGACAATAATAAATCAAAACAACTGCTTTATTAGCTACATTCAGCATTCATAATTTCAGCATTCATTTGGCAACAAACCGCATTCATGAACTAAGCAGATGGTAGATAATTTCTAACTTAGAGGAAACACTGCTTAAAGCATGGAAATTATACCTTCCTCTTTCAAAAAGTGCATTTGAGAGAGGTACTGCAATCAACTGAACAAACTTCAGTTAAAACTTTCTCCTCCCAAGGAATAAACCTGAAAGTGCGAAAACAGTGCAGTGATACTGAAAGTTCCTGTAATAGCTTGGACCAAGAGAGGTTGAGGAAGAACAAGTCAGTTCTCATATTTTGATACATGATTGTCTTTCACAGGTAGTGTAGTGATTTAAGTTGTACAACAAATTAAGAGCAATGTGTTTTTTAGGGTAAGATTCTGCCCTAAACTAGAAGAGAATTTGAGTAGGAGCTTGCAAATATTTTGCAGTTGATAGCTGGATAATAATTCCCACAGGTTTATTGCTGGAACTAATACATATACTAAAGTCAGCTCTAAACCAAGTGAGAATTGCCATTACAGATTGCTTTGATGTTATGCTTTCATCTATCAGCTTCAGATTTGAGCTGTCATTAACACAGAGTCTCTCAGTGCAGAGCTATATTTGTGGAATGCTTTCAGCTTAAGGTATGGCATGTGCCTTTGCCTTTTTACATACAGTAAATTGTATGTCTATTCTTTCTATTTTATGTTATGTTTAATCTCAGGGCTATTTTGAAAATTCCTCATCCATTCTGGTTAATAATCTGTGAAAGCAGTGAAAGTTTTTGTGGAACTTTTTTAGGGTAAACATGAACTATCGGATATCAAACTGAGCAAAGAAAAGGTGATACTGGATCTGCAGCACTCTCTAGGTGGGCTTAACTTTCATTAAAAATAGACTCTGATTGTTTTATCTGGTCATGAATTAACATCTATAAAAGCATAAAGAACAGGATATGCTAGATGCACTGCATCTAGAGGAAATGGTGTCTGCCCACTGCAACCCAGAACACAGGAGACAACCAGTACCATGATAGTGTCTCCATTCTCATTCTCTTCCCATTTGGTCCAAGGGCTTCTACTCCAGTACTCCAGTACTAAGGCAAAGGCTGGAGAAAGGCCTCATTCATTGATATCTGGACTTTCAGGGGTGCACAAGTGGTGCACCACCAGGGCCTCGTGGTGAAGGAGCTGCAACCAAAGAGTGCTCTGAGTGTGGAAGATGCAGCACGCTCCCCGCCAGGTACCCAGGGGCAACTCCAAAAGCACGTGGGTAGCAGAAGCCAAGGGTCAGGCGTCTCCGGCACGCGGCGACCATAAGGCCTGGCAAAAAGCTGGGAGGCTGCTTGGACGGTGGCTGTACCCCTTCTGGAAAATGGGCACACGCGGAAGCCCCTCTGAAGTGCCTGGGCACAAATGATAACTGCTTTCTTCAGCCTTAGGAAGAGAAGGTCTAGGAGCTCTCTTGCCATTTTTTAATACTTTACAAGACGGCATAGAGAAAACAGAACTACACTGTTATCATACAGTAGAACTCTTCTGTGCATAGTTGAAACGATGCACAAGTTGCATCCCAGAAAATTCCCGTAAAATAAAGTATTTATCTGGACTAGGTCCTGGGCAAGCTGGTTTGGTTGTACCTACTTGGACTCTATAGGTCCTCAGTAGGTTCCTTATAGCCTAGATTATAATTCTTTGTTTTCTTTTCCTTAATACCTCATGAAATTTTGTATGCATTTATTTTTATATTGATTATGAATAATATTGATTGTATTGATATATTTTAGTTTTCTTATTTTATAAAAGAGAAACTTTAGAAGAAAATGTAAATATATTTAAAATACAGAATTATAGTGTCCAGAATTTTGTTTGATACAATGTAACTTAAAGCTTAACTTTGTATTAAAAAAAAGGCCTGTTTTGAGATGCTTTAGCAAAAAAAAAAAAAAGAATTAATATTAGCATATTTCTTGCTAAAATGACTTCAACAATTATATTTTTCATAATATATTCAAGGAGTGCATGCTCATATACCATAGCTATGTATGTACCAGAACTTTGTAAGAGGAAGCAGGTATATTTACAAAAGAAATCTATATGTTGTTTATGCAGTCTGGAAGTGAGTCTGTCAAAGAGCCTGCTAGCCAACAGCTGTTTCCAGGACCTTACTCTTACACCAAAGGCTGATCGCTAATGTTAATTCAGTTACCTACAGTTACCTTTGCATATCCCCCAACAAGTTTTTCCAAGACTACCATGTGCTCAGGTTGTATGACAACACCTGGGTAGGTTATGTGTAACAGCACGACCTGGTGAATTATTTTTAAAGGCTGTACAGCAGTAGTGACAGGCAGTAGATTTTGTGAAAAATAAAATGAATAAAAACAAGCTTTTCAAAAAACATTTTTTCTATTTTATTACATATTTTTGAGTTATGTTGAATAGTTCAAGTGAGAAAATCAATTGTTTTGTATTGAACTTGTAGTTATTTGAATTTCATGGTGGTGCCATTGGAGGAGTCATCACAGAACTGGAAGAGAAGGCCTGGGCCTAAGGTCCCAGCTACTGCCCTCCTAGTGCTGAGTGGAGCCACAGAATCACTGTTTAGGATTTACAGCCTATATAAACTCCATTATATATAAACTCCAGTAGACAGGTACCCTTTTTGAGGAGACATATCATGATTTATGTTCTGCAACAACCTTTAGATTCATTTTTGTAGGCTGTACCAAACTACATGTTTTTCATTTTTCTCTATGATGGGGATTATTCCTGCCTGCATTTGAAACCATACCCTTTTCCAAACTCAGCTCCAATTCCACCCTGCTTTTATAGCATGCCCCCAGTTCCTTGAGTTTTGTTTCAATTTGAATATACTTGACTTCTCCGTGAGCCTCATCTCACTTGCAGATTTAATAAACCTGTTCTCTTATCTCGTCCGCAGGCTAGTCATGAAAATAAAATGCAGAAACAGACTTAGGACAGACTTGCACAGGATCTTACTAGCTTGTTCCGTTCTTTTTGACAAACAGCTATCAATAATGCTCCTTTGGTGGAAGTTTCTCAGCCGTAGCATTTGCATATGATAATATCATTTGAGGTGGTATCAAAAACTTTATTCAATCCTCTTCCTGGTCCAGAGTTTGTTACCTTGTCATGAGCTAAAATTAGATGTCATCACCAACACCTAGGATGAAATTAAATCACATAGAACTGATCTGGAAACAGTGATTTTATCCAGATGTTCCCTCTCTATTACCTGCTAGTTTTTCTTAATCATGTTAACTTCAGTAACCACCTAATTGCAGCTGACCCTTTAAAAAATGATAACTAACTGACAGCTCTCCCCACGAGGCCTTCATATAGGCATTTGCTCATTTTCCACTAAGTTACTAGTTTTGACTTTGCAATACAACTCTTTATAAAATCAGTTCTTGCAGCAGATGTTACAATTGCATTTCTTATACTTCTATTTTATGTTCTATTAATTTCTTAGTACATATTCCTACTTAGAGCAATATTACTCTAAATTCCTACTCTAAATTCCTACACATTACTGTAAAGAACAATAGTTGTATCATTAGATGGTATGGCCTTATATAGTAAAATAGTGTCACGACCCAGACTCTTAATGGCCTTGATGAGCCTCGCCTGAATCCCTCACCCACACCTGCTGATCAGGGGCTCTGTTTAAGTTTGACCTGGGCTTTATGATCCTTTTTAGCTCCCACCTCATCTTCTTTTTGGGGGATAGTTTTACTCTTGATGCTCCCAGGTAACTATAAAAAGTGAAGTGTGTTTTTTTCTTGTACCCAAATCTCTATTGTTCCTGCTACATGCGCTTGTCTCCATCTCAGTTGTCCGTAGTCAGGTGAATTTCCTTGCTTCATACATCTTCCAGACTGTAAAGGTATGCATTTTTTGTGGTCTTTTTTTGAGACTGTTTAAGCATTATAAAGCTACTGCTTTCTACACTGTTCTTAGTAATATGGCCATTAGTATATGACAGATACTCCAATATTATGTTTATATTATCTATCTTCATGACAGTTTTGGGAAGCAGGGAAGAAATTACTTCCCTGAAATTACTCTGTTTTAAAAACTTATAGCAAACTCAGAAATGCATCACTTTGTCTTGAGTTGCAGCTGAAGATGTTAACCACAAACATCATGATATCTCTTCTGAGAAATGATAATGCTTTTCCTGAGGCTAGCTGTTCTGATCCTCAGGAATGCTCATACTTATTGCCTTTTCCTGTAAGTAATGTACACATTAAGCTACGAGAAGATAGAACCTCTATGTTATACCTCTATCTGTGATCAATGAGGAATGTAGTTCTCAGCACCTGTGAATGCGCTTTGCTGAAGAAGTGAATGATGCTCCTTGTTAATGACCTACAGGCAGAATTTGTATATTAAGTTGCATGTTTTCCTCTTTCATAGATCGGTTGTTGGCATTATACCCTATCCATAATCCATACTACTGGATACACTGACATATTTTTTTCCTTTTTCTTTCTGGTACTCATCTCTGCACCAGCTTGCTGAATGCTTCATTATTTAACTGTTTGGCATGAGTCTAGCTCTTTATTTTTCTTCATTCCAAGTAGTAAACCATTCACACAACAAATCTTTCTCATTTCTTGAGAAATGCTTGAAGCATAAGAAATTATACTATTAATTTCTCTTCTGATTTTTAACCATTCCTTTTCTATTATATTATTATATATTTCTATTATATTAATTTCCAGCTTTTCTTGAGCATGGTGTGGAGGACACAAATCCTCCACACCAACACACTTTTAAATGCATACTCCATACATTGTTTTTTATGCTGGATTAGATGTTTTAGGTTGTTTTATAATCTTTTACTTTTTTAGGGCTATAAAGCCGAAATGTATTTTAAATACAGATACCAAAGACATGGTTAAAGCTTTCTGTGTTTGCTCTGGAATGTTCAGCCCTTGATTTTTCATCTTTTTTATTGCATTATGCTATTGTCTTATTTATAACAACAATAACAATGTTATGATAATCACATCTCCTGTTCAAGCAAAGTGAAGCAATATTTTCAGTGCTATAACAAAGTAAAGAAATTCTTTGTGTAAAAGGAGAAGAAAAGGCTATCTCTAAAATATCTATATATGTAATGTAGCAAATATTTTATTTTAGGAATGACCATACTATTACACAAAATTTGAGTCAGAAAGAGTATTAAGTCTGAGCTAAATCCTTTGGTTTTGATTTGTATGTACCCTAAAAAACTAAAAGAGGCAGTAGTCTTCCTGTGCTGAAAACTACTTTTCATTCAGTCATGTATAGCTAGTGACAGCCTTTAGGGGTGTAAGGACCTTCCAGCTTGAGCATCCTTGTTGCATTTTTTTTTTTTTTTTTTTGTCCATGTTTGTTTTCCTCAGGCAATAAGAAGGCACACTGTTCACATTAAAAACAATTCTTTGTTTTTACCACTAGCATTTTTTTCTCAATCTGGTATGTTCTGCAAGTCACATATCCAGAAATGCTGAGCATCTACAGAAACAGTTTATATCCAGGTGCTTGTGCTCTGCCTCTTTGAGGGCTTCAAGACTTTTCCAGTGGGAACTATTAGTATTTAGATGACCTTAGGAATTGACCAACAATACTGACTTAAAAATAAGGTCGTTCTTGTTTTCTAGTGTTGAGTAACATTGTTTTCCCTTTAATGTTTTTTCCATAGGTTCCTCTTTCTATTTGTTCTCTCACTCTTCCATTTAAAAGCTGCTGATATAAGACTAATTTTCTGTGTTTTTCATCAATGTTATGTTAAGATATTTTAATATAGAAATCTGAGGAGGATGAACCAAACTTTCTTGAACAGCACGGGGCTTTTCTAGATGGCAAGAAGCTGTCTGGTCAGCTTTGCAGTAACTTTGCTTCCAGCTTCTGACTGGATTCAGCCTGGTTGAACAATTATTTTTGATTCAACAGCAAGTTTGTTGATAACTGTCTTGTAAAAGTACAACAATGAGGAAGAATGATTTTATAACTCTTTTTGAAATGTTGTATACGAGCATTGTATTTAATTAGCGCTGAAGCAGTGAAAATGCAATTTTGAATTGGAGTTACAGAATGGGTGAGACCGGAGGTCTAGCTGTCCTGGCAGCTCATCTCCAACAGTGGCCAGTACTGCAGGCGCAGTGTTAAGCACAGAATTTCATGATAGGCAACCAGAAAACTGCAGCTTATCTGAGGAGCTAAGAATTGTAATTTATCAAAGTGTAACAATTGTTGTTAGTCCAGTTATAATAGTGATACCATTTATTATTCAAATCTCAATTCTATCAAAGATCATTAGTAATCCAATAAAATAAATCAACACAGTATCTATCCCCTTGAGCTCTCACCTTTCCAAGAGACTATGTTGTATGTATATTAGTATTTCATTTAAAACAAAAAAAAGCCAGTGGATGAATCCTTTTCTGTTCAACTTCATGCTGCTTATTAATCTATTAAGCACTTACATGCCTTACCTATGAAATTCTTATATGGATAAATGAGGCTTTTTTGAAGATGGTTTTATTATATAAACAACTATTTGAAGAAGCTAAAACTATGAGCCAATGCCTATTTGCTTAATTTCTTCCATTTTTTTAGTTAATCTATCTGACTTTTTACATTATATTCCATTTCTTTTCAGTAAGGATGTGTTTCCATATTATCCTTCAGTTTTCATGCAGATTGGCAAAGCTTATTTTACAAGGCATATACAACCTAGTTTTACTCTGCATAGATGGTTCTTTCCAGATGTCTGGAAAGAATCTGGAAAGCATACCCAATCAGGTTTCTTTCTGCCTGCTAAGGTTGTTGGAGACTTTACTGCACACACATTAGAAATTTATGTTGAGATGAATTTTACCGACAGCTGAAAGGAAGAGATGCATAGAAAGATCTGCAGTGAACCACTGACCATAGTGTGTGCAGTAAATTTCTAATGCCTTGTAGAATTATTTCTTAGGTTTTTGGTTTCTCTCAGACAAAAACCAATGGCTTTTAGAATACATGTACAGCTGAAACTTCATTACTAATTTCCTAAACCAATATTTTGAGAAATTAAAACAAGCTTGCCCACTTTGAATGTCTGTCTTAATTTCATTTTTTAACAAGTTGTTATTGGCAATCAGTATTTCCAAACAAAGTCATGATTGTGCTATCAGTTTTCCCCCACCTTTTGCTAATACCTCAGCTGTTAATTATCCTTTTACCTTAAATTATCTAATTAACATAATCAAAACCCAGGACTTTTTTTGGTAATCTGTGTTAACATAGCCTGCTACTTTTGTTTCATACCAGAGAAATGATGTAAAGAATATAATTTTGAAAGGCTTTCCAGTTTTTCCTCACTACATCCTATTGGTTTAATAAACATGCTTTCTTCTCCTGTAGACCTGTCCATATTTGAACTGGTCTGAACTTAAGTTTTATTTTTCTTAAACCTTTAAACATTTTGTTATGCCATATTCTGTCTTTTAAGAGCAATAAAGACCATTAGTCTTAAGGTTTGTTGTTTGTCTTAAGGTCTTTCCAGTTTTGTGAATTCGAAAAGGAAAGGGCTATATTTTGTATAGCTACTTTAGAGACAAAGGCAGAAAAAGCTTTGACTTTTGAAAGCAGACAAAACAAACATGGATCTCCATAAAAATCATTATGGATTATTTTAACCTTTTAATCAAGATACCTTTGTACTTTTTATAAATTTATTTTTTCCCACAATACATTTAATTCACAATAGATGACTTTTTCAAGATCTTGACTAGTTCTACTTTTCTCCTCCCTTTCAAATGTAAAATCGCAATTCAGTAACAAATATTATTTCACAGACTGAGTCAGAAATCATTACAAAACTTGACTCTCAGGTAGCCCTCTTTTTTTGAAATCAAGTATGTTATCTTTTTTTCTTTGAATATTTTCAAAACTGCAGACCAACATAATCATATTGCATATGAAGAATATGCAATATATTCTTCCCTTCAATATTTAATAATTCAGCATGACCATTATGAACACTTTGTGCGCTGCTCCTGGGGATCCTAATTGCCTTTTGAAATTTTCACTTGTACTTCAACTTACGCTTGCAAATTTGACCCTTCACTAAATGGTTTGGCTGCTCTGAAAGTGGTCATTTTTATTTGTCTTGCTATGAGAAGGATCCCTAAAGTACTTTATTAGTTATTTTATAATTGGGTTATTTTATAACCAGAAGATTTCTAATTTTGTTCTTTATTAGATTATCTTATCCTTTTCTATATACATCAATTCTAAAATATTCTTACAGACTTACTATTTTGTCACAGCTATCTCTGAATTTCTTCCACCGAATAATGTCTCCAGCATGTCGTTGTATCCTGTCTTGTATTTTGTTGTCAGTCTATTGCCCTCTTGTGACTTTAATGCTCATCAGGAGACTGACATGTGTCTTAGGGCAAATGATCTAGGCTTCATATTGACCCTGAAATGATTTCTTGTAGCTATTGCTTGTTCTTTATTCCTGAGTCTACTTCTAAACCATTTTATGGTTCTTCCTACCCTATATTTCAAAATTCAAATATTGATTTCCTCAATTTACCTCCCCAAGCCTCAACTTGTTTTATACTAGTGTTTGATGTAGTCCCATCTATTTTATATCCTGCAGTTACTTTTGTATCACATTTCATTTTTGTTGCCCTTAGCTATATAAGAATATTAGATGATGCACTGCCTGGAATCAATCTGTACTGGCCAGTTTGGCCATATACAACCCCATTAGATAACCGACACTGCTTAATGTTTTTATAAGTGAACATGTTATTAGTGAAAATCATGTCAATAGCTAAGGCATGCACATCAACTGGTCCATAATCAAAATAAAACTCTTCTTTTATATACAAGTATCATACCGTGTAGGTATGAAGCTCACTTGAAATGAAACAGGACTTCATAATAAAAATAGCATAATACAGATGAGAACTGCTATAATTACTTATGACTTTTTTATCTTACAGATAGAAAAACTATAGCACTGCTCATACTGTCTTGCACAAGTTCCTGCCTAAGGCAATGAAAATTTGAGAAAGAGCATAGGAACAGGACATACATAGAATGAATACCCCCTTCTGGTGTAACTGTTTAGTTTCCACAAATCAACCTGATTGGGTCTTCCTGAGCTAGCAGTTAAATCCTGGTTGTCATGTTTACTAGCATGTGATTTGACTAACATTTAAAGGTTTTTGGTCCATTTTAGCATATGTATATGTTTGATCTCCATAAAACTGCTTAGCAGTGAATATCACAATTTAATTATCTTGTGTCATTTTTTTTTTAAAATAAAAAACTATTTTTTTTTAGGACTGCACAATTACAGTTACATCGATTTTTTTTTTTTTTTTTTTTTTTTTTATTATTATTATTACAGGAAATAATGAACCATTATTTCATATTTACTACCATTTTAACTCTTATAAGTCTTAAGCAGATTAGAAGGACATGTCTTTTGAACAGCTCTGTTCCATTCAGTGTCTTCTCTGGTGTGGGTTGTCCTTTTTTCCATACTTTTCTGTTGAACACTTTCCTTTATGTTTTTGGAGTGAGAAACTGCATATAGTGATCAAGATGCTAGGCAGGGAAACATGAACTTCCATATTAGGGTAATTTCTTTAAGTTTGCTTTCATTTTTTCTTAATTCCTGGTGTTGTGTTTGTTAACTCTCAGTCAAGGAACTGCTGCTTAGACAGAATTATTTGGCGTCATCAAGATGTCTTTTCTGAATGATTGAAGTCAGCTATTACTTATATGGCTAGGTTAGCGTTTTCCTTGGTGCATTATTTTGCATTGTCTTATACAGAGGAGCTGATAAATCATGGATTCTTTCCTAAAATTGGAAGAAACTACACAAATATTCTAACAGACTACAGTGTGAGGACAGATATTACATATTACTTATATAGTAACCAAAAGGAAATTAGTCCAATGTTCAGCTAATTACCTTGGCTTCTACAGTCATTTAAGTAATTATTTCAAAGTAACATAGGTAGTTTCTCAGCAACAATGTAAATAACTCATAGGCAGTAAAAATGTATCTGATAAGCATGACTGACAGTATTGGTTTAAAAAGAAGATTCAAGGTTATTCTGTATTTAAACTAGAAAACTCACCTAATGGATGGTTTCTTATGGAAAACAGATGTAGCACTGTCTTCTAACAAACCATAGAAAGCATTTAATAAAGTCATGAAAGTTCTAAATGTTTGACCATTAAAGCGATGGTCCTTAATACTTATGAAAGCAGTATTTCATAAAAATGTGCATGGAGTAAAATTCAGTTATTGGATAACCAGGATCACTTGCGTATGACAAAAAAAGCTTTAGTGCAGTTCAGAAGTACCTTGTGCATTTATGTACTGCATATGGGTTTGGCACAGAAAAATATGTAATTATTTTTGCTGAAAAACCCTGTTAAGAATTGGACCAACGTGATTCTCAGAAAGTTCAACAAAGGGAAATACAAAGCACTTCTGGGTTATTCCTGGGGAGGAATAAGTCCATGTACTAGCAGAGAGTGGGAGCCAGCCTCTGGAGAGCAGCCCTGCAGAGAAAGGTCTTCTCAGGGATGACAAGCTGGCCATGAGCTAGAGTGTCTTTCTGGCAAAGAGCGCCAGCAGGATCCTGAGTTGTGTTAGGTAGAGTGTTGCTAGCAGGCTGTGGTTGTGGGAGCTTGTCCTGGAGCACTGTGTCCAGTTCTGGGCTCCCCAGGACCGGAGACATGGAGTTCTTGGGGTGAGTTCAGCAAAGAAGGAAATGGAGCATCTCTCATAAGAAAAGGCTGTTCAGTCTGGAGGGAAAAAGGCTCCAAAAGATCTTACCCATGGGTCCACGTATATGACGAGAGGTAGAAGACGTCAACTCCTTCTCAGTTGTGGCTGGAGGAGGGAGTTTCCTTGCACATAACTATGAAAGATACTGAAGAAGAAAATGAAACAATGAACTTTCCAAAAATGCCTTTTTAGATAATGAGTATTGTTTTTTCATATGAATTTATTTTTGTAACTTGATATTTTATATTATTTTTTTTGTTTGATCTGTAGTGTACTTTATCACAAGTAACCTGTATAGGTTTATAAAAGATGTATATCAGATTTGATCATTGCAATAACTTTTGAAGGTTACCTTGTTGCAGTTTTGCTTTAGGTGCAGCTTATTTTACTTTCTGTGGATTGTTCAAATGTAACAAAGTTTCTTAAATGTTATAAGCAATGATTTTACTACCTAGATGCCTTTGTTTTTCCAGGGAAAGTAAGTGAACTGTATTGTATGAGTCAGTGGTCTTTGAGTCAGTCTTTTCCAGAAAGAAAGTCAGTATCTCTTTTTAAGCGATTAAAATGATAGGAATGTGATTTGTCTGGCTGAATGAGATAAAAGAATCACCTAGTCCAGTATTCTATTTCTTCAAAAAAATCAACATGATTCAGTGCAAGATGCAAGAAATGCATAATCTAACATAATCTGCCTTTAATATTTTTATTTTATCTCAGTATCTATCACTTTGCAGTGACTGTAATCAAGAAACAATAGGGTCAGTATTCCTTCTGGCATATGTTATTGGTTGTGATTTTTCAGACGTATTTTGACAAGATTATGAAAACCAAATCTATTTCATCATCCTGTTAAAATTGTTTTCAGAAACCTCTTGTGACAGTTCCACAGTTTAACTACAGGTTCTTTGAAAAAGGTATATCCCACTTACGAAATCTGCATTTCATTTTTTTAATTAAGTGTATCTTCATTAAAGGACATCATAAGATTCCAGATGGTCTTTTCTGAACTATTCACGCTATGTACATTTACTGTGTTCCCTCTTACTGTTTCATTTTTATGGAGAACAGTCAAATATTTTCTAAACCAAAGAAACTCTCTTGTCTTTGCTAATTTGTTTTGAAGAATCTGTTCCTAGTTGTACAAACAGGGTAGCATGGCATGAGATGAGGCTCTACGATCAATAAAAAGGTTCATTGAGTTATTCATTATTCTACTTTTATGTATTCTGATGTCATAAAAGCTTTTCTGACTGCACTTGCATATTGAACAGTTCTTCACTGAACTGCATATAATAGTGACTTTTCCCTTTTTCTGAGCTCATTCAATTTTGATACCTGGCTGAAAGTTAAGTTTTAAGCATTTTTTCCTTTTTCCCACCTTTCTCAAATCTCATACCTGAAAGCAAAAGGGTATCTAGGGGAGTTGATGGTTTCCTAAGTAATAATATTAAGGCCACAACTGCAAATTGTTCCAACAGAAAGGAAAGGTTATGAAGTTTATAATAGGAGGCCAATGTACTGAAATTGGAAAGTGTAGCACAGAATTTGGAAACTAGGTCAACTTAAAATGATAAGTATAAAAGTACAGTATGATCAGAAAGCAAAATCAGAAAGGACAAGGCACAAGACAAGATAAAGCTTATGTACTTAGAAGTAATTTTCTCTTCATTCCATGTTTATTGTAAAAAGGAGACTGCAGAAACTGTTGACCCCCTTGCTATTCAGCTAACACATGGCACTAAACCAGCTAAATTATTAACTTCTGTTTTGCTTCGATCTTTAGCAAAAAGGGAAGAACAGAGACTAGAGAGGTATTTTCAGATCATCTGGGTCTCTACCGATTCGCTCACTAGTCTTAGAATTTACTAGTAATTACTCTTTATGAGAGTTTATGAGGATGAATTAGGGCCAATTTTAAATAGTAGCTTTAAAAAATGGGGAGAAAGAAAGGTAAGACACCAAGAAAAGGGAATTTAGATCAGTTGGGCTGCAATTAAGTATCTTAATAATGTTAAATGCCTGAAATCAATAATGTGTCTAAGTCAAAAGTGGATTTCACTAGGCTTCAGGTATACGAAATTATATTTCTGTAGCAAATCATGTCATCACTTTTGGAGGGTGCAATAGAGGCATAAGAGAGCAGGTCCTGATAACCAGAGTCAGTATAATGAGCCTAGAATAACTCAGTAAAAAACAGCAGCCTTCAATTTTAAAAACAAGCAACAAAAAAAGGAAACTTCATTTATGATGGAGAAATTAATGTTATTGGTAAATCCTCATTACTTACTTTTCAGCCTGTGAGCTTCCTCGCTGCTGGCTCATGGTCAACACGTCCACCAGGAGGTCCTTCTCTGCAGGGCTGCTTTCCAAATGGCTGCCCGCCCTGGTCTCTACTGGTGCAGGGGGTTATTCCTCCCTGTGTGCTGGACTTAGCAATTCCCTTTGTTGAACTTCATGAGGCTTGTGTTGGCCCCATGCTACAGCACAATTGCTGTGCAACCATCTGTTTTTTTCAGCCACTCACACCAGTTTTGGAGCATCTGTGGACTTGTGGGGGTGCTCTTGGTTGCATTGTCCATGTCCCTAACGAAGATGCTAAACCCTACTGGGCATAGGATCAGCCCTTGGGGGACGCTGCTGATGACTGCAGCTGGAATTGCGCTGCTGACCACAACCCTCCGAGCTTGGCAGTTCAGCCACTTTTCCATCCATCAGTCACTTGCCACTCATCTAGTCTGTAGTTCATCACTTCATCTATGAACATCTGCTGCTCTCCCCTCGTTCATTAAGCCAGTCATCTCATTGTAGATAGCTTTCAGATTGTTCAGGTATGATTTCCTGTCCATAAATTCATGCTGACTAATTCTACGCATCTGGTTGCTTGTATATTGGAAAAGGTTTCTCGGAGGATCTTCTCTATCACCTTGCCAGGAACAGTGGTGAGATTGACTGACCTATATAGTTCCCTGGATCCTCTTCTTTTCTTTCTTGAAAAAAGGAGTGACATTTATTTTATTTCAGTCCTCAGGAACCTCCCCCAACCACCATGACCTTTCAAAGGTTGTTGTGAGTGGCTGTCAGCCAGCTCCTTCAGCAATCATGGCTGTATCTCATCGGGCCCTGTCTTTTTACCTTGTCTCTGAGAAGACATTCATGTATATTGTTCATTTTCCTTTGAAAAAGGAGTTTGAATGCTGCTTTACTTAGCTTTACTACTTAGATCCTGTTCTCCTGGAAGCTATTTGAGGAATGCAGGTGAAGCGGCATCCTACTTTTTAGATTGCTTTCAAAGGTGTTCTCATGTATTCCCTGCCACCTTTTGGGACACAGCAAATGGAAAACCTAAACAGATGGAAAGTCTCTGGGTTAATCCATTTGCTGCTGTGGCGTAGTGCACCTACCACATGGTCACTTAGACAAGCAGCTGTAGACCTCTGTAGTATGTTTTGCTTCCTCGATACTAGTTGCTCAAGGAGCAGATTGCTTGATGTTGCAGGAGTGCCAAAGGTGAACACTGGATAGTTTAGGCCATCTTAAGCGGTTGCTTTTTTCTTTCTCAAAGGGGAATTTTAACTTGCTGCTTCCTTGTACAGCTGTTGAAGTGTTGTGTATTTTGCCCTTTTCAAAGGGAGAGTTATGCTGAATTCACTGTTCTGGAAAGGCATAAGATACTCCTAGGCAATCTTTGAGTTAATCAAGATTTTTGTTGTGGAATTATAGTTCTATTTCCTGAGAAACTGCATGAGATTAAAATAATGATGAATTAGTTGTTACAGGCATAAAATCTTGCTGGAAATAACCAGCAAAAGACATGATTATCATAGTAAATTATTGTGAAATGGTCTTTTCTCTTCAAGTTCGGAGAGTGGAAAGGAGTGGAAGGCTATTAAAGCAAAATAATTTGGGTGAAGAAGGACAATGAGTACTGTAATCTATTAACATACTGTGAAAGTTTAAAATATCTTTCTTGGGGATGGTCACTGTATACATGGAAGAGAACATATTTTGCCTATCTAGATCTCTTATGCGTTGGTAAGTTGAAGAGAATCATGACATTATTTTTGTATTTAAATAACTAAAATGTGTGATACTGCTCTTCCCATCCGTGGGGCCAACACAGGCCTCATAAAGTTCAACAAAGGGAAATGCTAAGTCCAGCACACACGGAGGAATAACCTCCCACATCAAAACCCAGGTGCCTTCAAATACCAAATATTGTGATTTATGTTGTGATTTTGGTTTGTCTCAATTTTTTTAAGCTCCCCTTGCCTATCTCAGCGTGTGTGACAGTGAGGGTGGCCAAGTCTACAATTTAAGTGACTGCAAGTAAAGCTTTTTCATGTTGCAAAAATTTTCACACCCACCACTACAAACTTCTTCCCAGCAATTAGTTCTGCCAGAATGTTCTCCCCACATAAATTTGTGATCATCCTTCAATCTTTTTGCTGCTGCCTTTGAGAGCTGCTCACCTCCTCTCTCCCAGAACAGTGGGCGCAGTTGTAACTTTCCACTTCTTCCTCATCTGTTCCTTCTGCCTGAGACACATGTTTTAGGGGAAGGAAGAGCGAAAGCCAAGGAGATGCTTTTTTTCTTTTTTTTTTTTCCTCTCCTTTCAAAAGGCTAAGAGGAACAGAGTACAGGGAAGGCCTCATTCATATTTCAATATTTCACACTCTTTCCATCTAATAACTGTTAGTGTTCAGACATGGTTCAGAGCTAAAATCCACAGTATTGCAAGTTTTCTCTCCTTTTTGCCCTGGTTCTTCTGTATAAAAATGTATTTAAAAATGGTAGTTGAGAATGAAGGCCCCTCTGAGTGTTAAAGGGAAAGTTTTAATTCATATCATTCTAGTAATCTCACCATAGCTAAAGGTTTGCCCTCCACTCTAAATGTCTCATGACCACCCATGGGAAGGAGCCCCAACCTTCCATGTTCTGTAAGATCACAGCACTCAAGGCCTTTGGACTTCTTGCATGACTCCAGTCATCTGGAATCACCTGCAGGACACGCAGGCTTTGGCTTAGACTCACATTGCTTTGTTTTTTTCCCCTCCTTGGAGTGTTAATGTGACCTTGCATCCTTTGAGAGACTTAGGACATAGCAGAGGAAAAGTGAGCTGGAGAAGGGCTGAGCAAATCTTACAAGGAGCAGCTGAGAGACAGGATTTAGTCTGGAGAAGAGGAGGCTCAGGGGAGACCTTATCACTCTCTACAACTACCTGAAAGGACATTATAGTGAGATGGGGCTCCATCTTCTCCAAAATAACTACTGATAGGACAAGAGGAAGTGGCCTCAAGTTGCACCAGGGGAGATTCAAATTGGATATTAGGAAAAATCTCTACATGGTGAAGCATTGGATGGAACAGGCTGCCCAGGGCAGTGGTGGAGTCACAGTCCCTGACAGTGTCAAGAAATGTGTAGATGAGGCACTTGGGACATGGTTAAGCAGGCAGGATGGGGATGGGTTAATGGTTGGACATGATGGTCTAGAGGATCTTTTCCTCTTTTCCAACCATAATGATTCTGTGACCCTAAGGCACAAGTGGTTTGTCCTGTGGGAAGGAGTGCTGTGTGTGGTTGAAAAAAAATCAACTGCATGACCAGTAGCTAACTTCAGTAGCAATATTCCAGTTTGTTTCAAGTGCCTGCTTTGTTAGGAATAGGTAAACTGTGGAGTATGGAAAGAGGTTGGGCTGAAAAGCTGGGGGAAAACACTTCCCAACTTAAATGCCTGTTCTTTGATCCAAACGAGGGCTCCGTTTTAAGCAAGGTGAGACCTGCCGACCCCGGAGGGCTCAGCCGAGGCCCTCGAGCCGCCGGATGCCGCGGTGCCCGGGCCGGCGGCGCAGGGGCAGCCCCGCGGGGCAGCGCGGCGCTCCGAGCG